>CM038219.1:27811718-28014179 GCA_021442155.1 Cymbidium sinense | reverse complement strand
ATCACTTTAAGAATATATATATATATATATATATATATATATATATATATATATATATATATATATATATATATATATATATATATATATATATATATATATATATATATATATATATATATATATATATATATATATATATATATATATATATAATCTGGTTGAAAAATGAACATTTATTTTGAATGGAGAATTCCATTCTTTTGATTAAATGACACACCATAGCACACCCCTAATGATGTTTCCTAAAGCTTACCTTAAATTTGGCCAAATCCCATCATCTCAGCCTATAAATTAGTATTTTTATATACAAGTACAAACTCTACTACATCATACTATAACAAACTAAAATATGCTAAACAATAAGTAGTAATACATAATAGTATGCTATAATGCATGATGCTACACTATATTATGGCATTCTATATTCTAATACACTATAATATATTATAATATATTATATTTCATATCACATCACAAGGGATTGCTTAAGATAAAAAAATAATAAAATTAGTCTAAATTATTAAAAACTATATTTTTTTAGTTGTATCACTTACAAATTTTAAATTGAAACAACATATTATGATGCCATGCTCAACCTATTATGATTTTGGCCAAATTCCACCATTTTAAAATCTAAATCAACATTTATATAAAAAATAATAGTGTAGGCTTGACTGCATGATTGTAAAATACTAAAATAATCTAAAATGCATAGAACAATATATTATGATATATGATGTTATACTATGCTACAACATATAATATTTATTTTGAACATAAAACCTTACTTTTTAGACTACAAGTGGCATATCACACCTTTGGTACTATAACATAATTCTCACTTTAAATTTAATAGATTTCATCATATGATTTATTAAATCAATATTTTTATGATTTATATTAATATAGACTGTAGTGCACAATACCATAATATACTATAAAATTTTAATACATCTTATAACATCCAAAAACACATCACTACATGCTCAAATATATGATGCTACATTATACTATAATATATGGTATTATAATATGATTTAGGGTTAGGGTTTTGGGTATTTAAATCTAATAGCAAAGGAAAGTCTCTTGAGGACATTTTCTTTAGCTACCACTATGTTAGGAATAGGTAAGTCTCTACTCTAATGACATCTTTATTCAAGGCTTAAGGTTTAGGTTTAGTTAGTTTAGGTTTAGGGTTTAGGGTTGGGTTTAGGTTTAGGTTTAGGGTTTAGGTTTAGTGTTTAGAGTTTAGGTTTAGAGTTTTAGGTTTAGGTTTTAGTTTTAGGTTTAGGGTTTTAGGTTTAGGGTTTAGGGTTTATTAGTGTTAGGTTTAGTTAGGGTTTTAAGTTTAGGGTTTAGGGTTTAGGTTTAGGGTTTAGCATTTAGGGTTAGAGTTTAGGTTTTAAGGTTTTAGAGTATTTAGGGTTTTAGGTTTAGATTTTAGAATTAGTTTAGGTTTAGGTTTAGATAAACTTTAGTTTAGTAGGTTTTAGGGTTTAGGGTTGTAGGTTTGAATTATGGGTTTCAGGTTAGGGTTTAAGGTTAGTTTTAGTTTAGGGTTTAAGATTTAGGTTTAGGTTTTTTTAAATAAAGCAGTAGGTTTAGGTTTATTTAGTTTATTTTTTATTTATTTGAGTTTATTTTATTTTATATTTTATTTAGGTTTATTTTTTATTTTTTTAGTTTATTATTTTTAGTTTATTTATTTTAGTTTATTTTTTATTTTTGTTTATTTTTTTAGTTTTAGGTTTATTTTTTTTTTTTTTTTTTTTTTTTATTTTAGTTTAGGTTTTATTTTTTTTATTTAGGTTTAGGTTTTGTTTTAGTTTATTTTTTATTTTATTTAGTTTAGTTTAGGTTTATTTTTTAGTTTATTTTTAGGTTTATTTATTTTAGTTTAGGTTTAGGTTTATTTATTTTAGGTTTAGGTTTTTAGTTTAGGTTTATCTTTTATTTTTTTTATTTTATTTATTTTAGGTTTAGGTTTTAATTTAGTTTTATTTTTTTATTTTATTTAGGTTTATTTTTTAGTTTATTTATTTAAGTTTTATATTTTAGTTTATTTAGGTTTTTTATTTTTTATTTTATTTTTTTTTTTTTTTTTTTTTTTTTTTTTTTTTTTTTTTTTTTTTTTTTTTTTTTTTTAATTTTATTTATTTTTAGGTTTAGGTTTAGGTTTTAGTTTAAGTTTTTATTTTATTTTATATTTTACATTTTATTTAGGTTTAGATGTTTTATTTATTTTATTTTTAGATTTTATTTAGTTTAGGTTTAGGTTTTAGCTTTTAGGGTTTAGTGTTTAGGGTTTAGGGTTTAGTATTAGTTTAAGGTTTAAGGTTAGTTTAGGGTTTAAGATTTAGGGTTAGTTTAGTGTTAGTTTAGGGTTTATGGTTTAGGTTTTAGATTTATAGTTTATGTTTTACTTTAGGGTTTAGAGTTTAGGGTTTAGGGTTTAGGGTTTAATGTTGATTATTTAATAGAACAAATTCATATTCAACATTTCTTCTTTTCAATTTCATAAACTAGGTAGCACCCCAAGTTTTATGAGACACAGAGACGACACAAATAAAAAATGAGCACTTATAGAGCAAATCAAAAAACCAAAATAAGTAAAATTGTCTCTATTGTAAAGAAACAATTTCATAAGCAGCAGATCAGATCAGTCATTCTTTAGTTTCTTCAGTTCCCATCAGAAACATTGCTGCCTCTCGAGTAGTGAGATCTGCCATTATATTCATGATCTCTCCCTCCACCACTACCATGGCTATAACCTCCATCGCTCCTCCCACCCCCATTACCACTTCTTACTCCCTCCACCACCGACACCTCAGATCCCCCACCACCACTATGATAACCTCCTTCGCCTTCGCGCAAAAAATCTAGGCGCATAGTTGACGATGATGTTTCTTCCGGCAAGGTTCTGCCCATTCTTAGGGTTTAGGGTTAGTTTAGGGTTTAGGGTTTAGGGTTTTAGGATTTATGATTTAGAGTTTAGGGTTTAGGGATAGGGTTAGGGTTTTGGGTTTTTTTGGTTTAGTTTAGGTTGGTTTAATGTTTAGGGCTTAGGGTTTAGGTAGGTTTTAGGGTTTAGGGTTTAGGTAGTATGTTTAGGGTTATAGGTTTAGGGTTTATTAGTTTTATGGTTTAGGGTTTAGGGTTTAGTGTTTAGGATTTAGGGTTTGTTTTTAAGTAAAACAGTTGGTTTAGGTTTATTTAGTTTATTTTTTATTTACTTTATTTTATTTTTTATTTAGGTGTATTTTTATTTTATTTTATTTAGTGTATTTATTTTAGGTTTTCTATTTTAGTTTAGGTTTTATTTTTTTATCTTTAAGGTTTAAGTTTATTTTTTAGTTGGGTTTTATTTTTTTTTATTTTTTGGGTTTAGGTTTTAATTTTATTTTATTTTTTATGTTTAGGTTTAGGTTTTATTTTCATTTTTTTGGTTTAGGTTTTAGGTTATTATTTTAGGTTTGTTTTTAGGTTTATATTTTGTTTAGGTTTAGGTTTATTTTAGTTAAATTTATTTTATTTATTTTTTTGGTGGTTTAGGTTTAGGTTTATTTTTTAGTTGAGTTTTATATTTATTTTATTTTTTAGGTTTAGGTTTATCTTTTATTTTTAGGTTTTTATTTTATTTTTTTAGGTTTAGGTTTTAGGTTTTTTTATTTATTTATTTTAGGTTTTATTTTTTAGTTTTGGTTTAGTTTATTTTATTTTATTTTTTACATTTATTTTTTAATTATTTTAGTTTATTTTATTTTAGTTTAGGTTTAGGTTTATTTTATTTTTATTTATTTTATTTTATTTTAGGTTTAGGTTTTTTTATCATTTTGGGTTTAGGTTTTATTTTTTATTCTTATTTAGGTTTTATTTTTAGGTTTAATTTTTAGCTTTAGGTTTTTTTTAGTTTTTATTTTACTTTATTATAGTTTTAGTTTATTTTTAGTTTTTATTTTATTTATGCTTTTTAGTTTAGTTTAAGTTTTTATTTATTTTATTTTAGTTTATTTTTATTTTTTATTTTATTTTATTTTGAGGTTTAGGTTTAGGTTTTAGTTTAGGTTTTTATTTAATTTCATTTAATTTAGGTTTAAGTTTATTTATTTATTTTATTTTTAGGTTTTATTTTGTTTAGGTTTTTATTTTATTTTATTTATGTTTAGGTCTTTTTATTTATTTTATTTTATGTTTATTTTTCATTTATTTTATTTTATTTAGTTTCAGTTCATGTTTAGGTTTAGTTTATTTTAGTTTAGGTTTAGGTTTATTTTATTTTTATTTTAGGTTTAGGTTTTTTTTTTAGTTTAGGGTTTAGGTTTTATTTTTTATTTATTTTTAGGTTTATTTTAGGTTTATTTTTTTGGTTTAGGTTTTTATTTAGTTTTTATTTTATTTTAGTTTAGGTTGATTTAATTTTAAGTTCTTTTTATTTAGGTGTTTTTTAGTTTAATTTAAGTATTTATTTATTTTATTTTATTTTATTTTTAGGTTTAGGTTTAGGTTTTAGTTTAGGCTTTTATTTTATTTTATTTTATTTAGAATTAGGCTTTTATATTTTTTTTTTTTAGGTTTTATTTAGTTTATGTTTTGGTTTTTAGGTTTTTAGGGTGTAAAGTTTAAGGTTTAGGGTTTTAGGGTTTAGGGTTTTAGGGTTTTAGGGTTTAGGGTTTAGGGTTAGGGTTTATGGTTTAAGGTTTAAAGATTTGGGTTAGTTTAGGGTTTAGGGTGTAGGCTTTAGAGTTAAGGGTTTTGGGTTTAGGCTTTAGGGTTAGTTTAGGGTTTATGGTTTAGAGTTTTAGTATTTAAGGTTTAAGGTTTAGGGTTTGTTTAGGTTTATAGTTTTAGGTTTTAGTTTAGTTTAAATTTAGGGTTTATGGTTTAGGGTTTAGGGTTTAGGGTTTAGGGTTTAGGGTTTAGGATTTAGGGTTTAGGGTTTAGGGTTTAGGGTTGAGGTTTTCAGTCTAGAGTTTGGATTTTAGTTTTGGGTTTAATGTTTTTGCTATTTTAATAGAGAACAAATTTAAATTTAGCATTCTTCTTTTCAATTTCATCAACCAAGTAACACACCAAGTTTTTTAAGACACAAGTGATGACATAGATAAAAATGAGCACATATATCAAATTAAAACCCTAGATAACTAGGATCTCTCTAGAATAGTTCCATAAGGGGTGGATTCATTCATAGTTCTCCATTTCCCATCATAACCACCTCGGCCTCTGGAGTAGCGGGATCCACCATCATATCCCATCTCTCCTCATCACCACCATGGTCTCCATCGCTCCTGCTTCCATAATTACTATCCTCCATATAGCACCTCAGATCCCCACCACCACTATGATAATGCCTCGACTTCTCCTCCAGTGATCTAGGCAGCAGTTAGTGTTGTCCCATCATAGGTTCTTCCCATTCTTAGGGTTTAGGGTTTTTTGGGTATAGGGTTTGGGGTTAGTTTAGGGTTTTGGGTTAGTTTAGGGTTTAGGGTATTAGGGTTTATTTTTAGGTTTAGGGTATGATTGTAGGGTTTAGGTTTTGGATTTAGGTTAGGTTCTTTTAGGTTTAGGGTTTATTAGGGTTTAGGTTTAGGTTTTAGGTAAGTTAATTTTAGGGTTTAGGGTTAGTTTTATTTAGGGTTTTGGTTTAGGGTTTAGTTTAGGGTTTTATTTTGTTTAGGATTTAGGGTTTAGGGTTTCTATTTAAATTAAGTAAACCGATAGGTTTAGGTTTATTAAGTTTATTTTCTATTTAATTTAGTTTATTTTTTATTTTTATTTAGGTTTAGTTTAGTTTAGTTATTTTACATTTATTTTTTTTATTTTAGGTTTTTCATTTGAGTTTCTTTTTTGTTTTAGGTTTAGGTTTATTTTTTAGTTCAGTTTTATTTTTGTTTTATTTTTTAGGTTTAGATTATTTTTTATTTTTAGGTCTAGGTTTATGTTTTATTTTATTTTTTTAGGTTTAGGTTTTAGTTTTATTTTATATTTATTTTAAGTTTTATTTTAGTTTAAGTTTAGGTTTATTTTTATTTTATTTTATTTTATTTAATTTATATTTAGTTTTTTTTAGGTTTAGGTTTAGGTTTTATTTATTTTAGTTTAGTTTATTTTAGTTTAGGTTTATTTTATTTTTATTTTAGGTTTAGGTTTTTTTAGTTTTGGTTTTAGGTTTTATTTTTATTTTATAGGTTATTTATTAGGTTTAGGTTTTATTATTTTTATTTTATTTTATTTTAGTTTAGTTTTATTTTATTTAGTTATTTTATTTTTTTAGTTTAGTTTTATTTCTTATTTTATTTTCTTTTTTAGGTTTAGGTTAAGGTTTGGGTTTAGGTTTAGGTTTTATGTTTTATTTTTTTATTTTTTATTTTATTTAGGTTTAGGTTTTTTAATTATTTTATTTTTAGATTTTATTTAGTTTAGGTTTAAGTTTTTTATTTTTTAGGGTTTAGGGTTTAAGGTTTTTTTTGGGTTTAGTGTTTAGGGTTTAGGTTTAGGATTTAGTGTTTAGGGTTTAGGGTTTAGGTTTTAGGGTTTAGGGTTTAGGGTTTTAGGGTTTAGGGTTTAGGGTTTAGGGTTTTTTTGGTTTAGGGTTTAGGTTTTAGGTTTAGGTTTAGGTTTTAGTTTAGGTTTAGGGTTTTGGTTTTTTTAACAAAAATAAATTCAAAATTCATCAACAAGTAACACACCAAGTTTATAACACAAGACCGATGACATAGATAAAAAATGAGCATATAGAAATCAAAACCCTTGATAACTAGATTCATCTCGATAATAAAGGCTTAGTTCCATAAGCAGCTGATTGGATCGATCGTTCTTCAGTTTCTCCAGTTCCTATTAGAACCCCCTAGTCTCTTGAGTAGCGAGATCTACCATCATATCCCCGATCGTCCCCTCACCACCACCATGGCCCGCCTTCATCGCCTCCGCCTCCATAACCACCCTTTACTTGACCACAACCTCCACCTTTGCCTCCACTCCAGACTGGTTGATGGTGAAGTTCCTACCATCATGGTTCCCATTCTTGGGTTTAGGTTTAGGTTTAGGTTTTGGTTTAGGTTTATTAAGTTTAGGGTTTAGGTTTTTTTGTTTAAATTTATTTAGTTACTTTAGGCTTAGGTTTAGGGTTTGGGGTTTAGGGTTTAGGGTTTAGGGTTTAGGGTTTTAGGGTTTATGCTTTTAGGGTTTAGGGTTTAGGGTTAGGGTTGAGGGTTAGGGACATGTGATGGAAAGGAATGATTTAGCATGTGTCATGTGATAGTATTTCAATTAGATTAATCATAAGGAGCCTTTCACATTGAATAGAATTATTTAGAAAACCTAAACTTAGGATTAATCTAAAATGTGTAATAAACCATTCACTAAAAGAACTAAATCAAATTAACCTGCTTTAGAAAGTGGTTTATGGTAGGGATGAAAGAGGAAACCTCTTTTCTTCTCTTTATAACACTTAGTTGCTAAGTGTAGGTCATATGAAACAAAAGAAAATACAAATTAAATCTTGCAAATGAATTAAAGCACTTAAAATGAAACCACCCTTTAAGTTGAATCTTTCGCACTTAGAAAATCTTAACTCTTTAATTACGACATAACACAACAAGCCTTAATAGATATAATTGCATGGGTTGTATGTGTGTTTAACTAATTGTTTTGATGTAGTTATTTTTTTCTTATTTTTAATGTAATTTTGCATTAGAATTAGGATTAGTGCTATGGGGGGATAAGGATGAGCTTAATTTAGAAGCCTTTTGTTTAGGAGGATGTGATGTTTAAGTGGAAAAAAACCAAATAAAGGAGGCATACATAGAAGACATGAAGATTTGATGACCTCCATAGCATTTATCATTTGTAAATACAAATTATTCTTTTATGCAGGTTTATTGTAAGGGTAGCTATTTACTACCCATTTTTTTTTTTGGGTTATGCGGTGACACTTTCTGTTATTCTTTTGTTAGATATAAAAATTATTTGATGTTATGTTTATAAATTAGGATGACATGTTTTCTTAGTTTCTTTATATGTTTGATGTTTGAATGTGTGGCCTTGAATGCGATTAGGCTCTTAGAAAAAAATTAATCTTTCTACCAACTACAACTCATAACTAAAGTTTTAAATAATTAATAATCTCACATAAAGCCTAAGATAAATCAAGATAATTAAAGATTTAGAACCTTTATGTTGAATGGCCAACAACATGCACATCATATTATTTCACTCTTGAAAATAGAGATTTCCATCCTTGCATGATATGGAATGCTTGACTGTGAGGGCATCCTTTATGTTGGAAAACACCCCTTCTTTGATTTAGCCAACAACCTTATTTCATCATACATGTAGGCATCAAAAACCAAAAGCCTATGTCAAAATGAAGTGCTAAAATAAATAAAATTTGAAAAGATTTTGTAATAGACTAAGTCATATGCCATACCACTCATGCTCTAGTCTCTTAGGGAGTGGGTTTAAGAACTTTAGTTTTTCCAATTAAATAATAGTCTAACTAATCATGCAAATCATATGGACTTCTTTGATTTAAAGGGTGGTGTTAGTTGGTCCACTCAAGCGATTGCAAGTCAGTGAGATTTATCTATGAAGGACTTATTTTATTTAATTTTTGGTTTATTTTAGGTTTTTTTAGTTTAGGTTTATGTTTATTTTTAGTTTATTTTATTTTGTTTAGTTTAGGTTTTGATTTAGGTTTAGTTTTTAGGTTTAGGTTTAGGTTTTATTTATTTTTAGTTTAGGTTTACATTTTATTTATGTTTAGATTTTTTTTTTAGTTTAGGCTTTAGGTTTTATTTTTTTTATTTATTTTTAGGCTTATTTTGGGATTATATTTAGGTTTAGATTTTTATTTAGTTTTTATTTTATTTTATTTTAAGTTTATTTTATTTTTATTTTAGATTTAGTTTTATTTTATTTAGGTTTTTTAATTTTTTTTAGTTTCATTTAAGTTTTTATTTATTTTATTTTAGTTTTTTATTTTTATTTTATTTTATTTTTTTTAAGTTTAGGTTTAAGTTTAGATTTTAGTTTATGTTTTTTATTTTGTTTTATTTTTATTTTATTTTTGGTTTTTTTTTATTTATTTTATTTTTAGGTTTTATTTAGTTTAGGTTTAGGTTTTTAGGTTTTTAGGGTTTAGGGTTTAGGGTTAGGGTTTAAGGTTTAGGGTTTAGGGTTTAGTGTTTAAGCTTTAGTTTTTAGGGTTTTTAGGGGCTTAGGGTTACTTTAGGGTTTAGAGTTTAGGGTTTAGGGTTTATGGTTTAGGGTTTAAGGTTTATGATTTGGGGTTTAAGGTTTAGGGTTTAGGGTTGTGGGTTAGGATTTAGGGTTTTAAGGTTTGAGGGTTTAGGGTTTAGGATTTAGTGTTTAGGGTTAAGGGTTTTAGTGGTTAGGGGTTAGGGTTTTGGGTTATAGGTTTAGGGTTTAGGTTTTAGGATTAGTTTTAGCATTTAGGGTTATTTTTTTAATTTTAATATTAATTTTTTTTATTTTTTTATATTTTTTAAATTAAGTAAAGTGGTAGGTTTAGGTTTATTTAGTTTATTTTTTATTTATTTTAGCTTATTTGATTTTTATTTTTTATTTAGGTTTATTTTTATTTTTATGTAGTTTAGTTTATTTATTTTAGTTTTGGTTTTTTTTATTTTAGTTTATTTTTTAAGTTTAGGTTTAGGTTTAGGTTTATTTTTTAGTTTAGTGTTATTTTTATTGTAGTTTAGTTTTTATTTTTTATTTTATTTTTTAGGTTTAGGTTTAGGTTTAAGTTTTAATTTATTTTATTTTTTTATTTTATTTTGGTTTAAGTTTATTTATTTATTTTATTTTCAAGTTTATTTAGTTTAAGTTTAGTTTTAATTTTTTAAGGTTTAGGGTTAGTTTAGGGTTTAGGTTTTTTTAGTTTTGGGTTTAGGGTTTTATTTTTAGGTTTAGGGTTTAGGGTTTAGGGTTTGATTTTAGGTTTAGGTTTAGGGTTTTAGTTTAGGGTGTTTAGATTTTTAGGGTTTAGGTTTTTAGGTTTAGGAGTTTAGGTTTTAGTTTTAGGGTTTAAGGTTTTTGGTTTTTAAGAGAAAAGGTTTAGATTATTTTTATTTTTGATGTCATAACCAAGATACCAAGTTTTTTGTTTTAGTTTAGGGTTTAGGTTTAGGTTTAGGGTTTAGGGTTTTTTTAGGATTTAGGGGTTTAGTGTTTATGGTTTAGGGTTTAGGTTTAAATTTAGGGTTTAGGGTTTAGGTTTTGCATTTAGGTTTAGGTTTAGGTTTAGTTTTAAGTTTAGGTTTAAGTTTAGGTTTAGGTTTTAGGTTTTAGGTTTAGGATTATTTAGGGTTTTTTTTTTTTGGGAAAAGTTAGAATTTTATTACCATAAAGGAAAAGATACAATGTCCATTAAAGGGTAAAGCTCTAAAATTCTGCTCAGAGCTACAAGAAACCTAAAGAGCTAAACCCCATCTAAGTATATTAGAAAAAAAGAATACAAAGAGCAAATACAATAGCTAAAAAAGCATAAGAAAAAAGACAGTAAGACTAAAACAAATTCTGAAAATTGTGAAAGGATGAGTTAGCAGCAGTTCATGATTCCTTTGAGAAAGCAAATTAAGCAAGATCCACAGCAACAACACTTGGGTTGATTCAGTAATGACCATTCCCTCTGTAAAGTTCCAACCTGTTAAAAAAATCTACAAAACACTACAAAGGAAAAAGTCATAGCTAAAAAGGATAATGATAAAGAGAGGAAAAGGAGAGAGCTGAGAAAGAGAAGGCTTAGGCTCAATTAGGATCATCTCAAGGGACAACAATACATATGACCATCTAAACTTCATAAAGAAGGGTTACAATCATATGTAATGCTACTAACCAAAGAGAAGAGGTGAGTAACATCAAAGCCATCATAGATAACATACCTGATATAAACAAACATCTAAGGCCAGTCATAGAGTTCCAGATCTTGCACCATTAAATGAAGAGCAACCATTTAGCAACTAGCACCAAACCACCAAACAAAACCACAATAGACTAATCACAATAACCTAGAGAGAGGACAAAGTCGATACCAACAACAGCCATTATCCAAAAACCCATCCAAGCTCCAAACTAAGGAAAACTAGAACCAGCCATCAGCATGCACTAGACCCATGCTAATTAACATAGAAATAGCCAATAAAACCAAGATTCGAGCCCTCAAGCCAAATTCCCAAAAAGTAGCAATCACCCATCAAAACCATGGTGAGCAACCACAAACAACTAAACATCTCAAAAATGAAACCATCAACTGAAGGAAACATAAGTTGCAACAAGTGAAAATTACCAGAAAACAAAATAGCAACACAAAAGGGGACCAAAGGCATCCACCAACCACTAGAAACCAAAAATTCCAATCCAAAAGGATCAACAAAGGTTTGGCCAACATAGTAAAAGGCTCTAGCAAATTAAGAAAAGGAAAAGACCGACCAAGGAAAAATCAACCAACCAAGATTCCAAAGACAACTAAAAGTCCTCCAACCAAACCAGCTAAGTAAAGTAGACATAAGGCAACCACTAGAGAATAGACCATCATAAGTAACCAACAAAGGAAGCATCCCTAGCGACCAAGGAAAAGTAGAAAACCATGAAACACCACAATAGAGGTAAGAAAAACCATACCATAAAGGTAATAACATCAGCTAGGACCAGAAAACCAAACTTCCCGAATAAAGACTAACCAGACAAGAAGCATAATAATAATATAAATGTGCTTCAAATAACGCAACCAGTAGAGGCTAATTGTAGGAGAATAACAAAATAAAAAATCAAGGAAAAAGAAGGATCCAATAATAAACAATAAGGAATTGGGAGGCAATCCCCAAAAAAATTAGCCAGGAAATTCTCCAAAAGAAGGCTTAGAATGGCAACAACTAACAACAGTTCCCACTAAGAAGGCCACCCATTTAACCATGAAAAACTAGTAAAAAATTCAAGTTCAAGATAGAGCCAACAAACCAACCAGTGCAAAAAAATATATTAAATCGGCGAAAACCATCTCCTCTCCCAAGTACAAGGTAGAGAGCCACTGCCAAAAAACCAAACCAACTAGGCTCGAAGAGGAACCACCGTAGCAACCATTACCAACCCAAGCAAGAGGTCAAAACATAACCCAAGACTGACAAAAAATGAAAATAAATTTAGTTTAGGGTTTTAGAGTTTAAGGTTAGGTTTAGATTTAGGGTTTAGGATTTAGTGTTTAGCTTTAGGGTTAAGGGTTTTAGTTATGGGTTTTAGGGTTTAGGGTTTAGGGTTAGGTTTATGGTTTAGGGTTTAGGGTTTAGGGTTTATGGTTTAGGTTTACCTTTTTTAGATTTAGGTTTTTTAGGTCTAGGGTTTAGGTTTTATTTTTTATTTATTTTTAGGTTTTATTATTAGGTTTATTATTTAGATTTATGTTTTATTTAGTTTTATTTTATTTTATTTTATTTTAGGTTTAGTTTTTTTTATTTTACTTAGGTTTTTTATTATTTTAGTTTAGTTTAGGTTTTTATTTATTTTATTATATTTTCTTTACAGGTTTAGGTTTTAGTTTAGGTTTTAGTTTATGTTTTTATCTTATTTTATTTTTTATTTATTTTGGCTTAAGTTTTCTTATTTATTTTTTTTAGGTTTTATTTAGTTTAGGTTTAGGTTTAGGGTTTCGGGTTTAGGTTTATGGTTTTAGGGTTTAGGGTTTTAGGTTTTATGCTTTTAGGGTTTAGGGTTTAGGGTTAGGGTTTAGGGTTTAGGGTTTATGGTTTAGGGTTTAGGCTTTAGAGCTTAGGGCTTTTATGGCTTAGGGTTAGTTTAGGGTTTAGGTTTAGGTTTTAGGGTTTAGGGTTTAGGGCCTAGGGTTTAGGGTTTGGGGTTTAGGGTTTACGATTTAAGGTTGCAAGTTTTAAGGTTTAGTGTTTAGGGTTTAGGGTTTTAGGGTTTAGGGTTTAGGGTTTAGGGTTTAGGGTTTTAGGGGTTAGAGTTTAGGGTTAGGGTTATAGGTTTTGGGTTTTGCATTTAGGGTTTAAGGTTAGTTTAAGGGTTTAGGGGTTTTTTTTAAAAAAAATTTAGTTTAATTTTTTTTTTAATTTTTTATTTTATTTAGGTTTATTTTATTTTTTTTAATTTAGTTTATTTATTTTAGGTTTATTTATTTTAGTTTATTTTTTATTTTAATTTTAGGTTTAGGTTTTTTTTTATTTTATTTTTTATTTTATTTTTTTTAGGTTTAGGTTTTATTTTTTTATTTTTAGGTTTAGGTTTTAGGTTTTTATTTTAGGTTAATTTTTAGGTTTTATGTTTGAGTTAAAGTTTAGGTTTATTTTTGGTTTATTTTATTTTATTTAGTTTAGGTTTTGGTTTAGGTTTAGTTTTTTTTTTTAGGTTTAGGCTTTATTTATTTTTGTTTAGTTTATTTTAGTTTAGGTTTAGGTTTTTTTTAGTTTAGGGTTTAGGTTTTTTTTATTTATTTTTATATTTTATTATTTATTTTATTTTCTAGGTTTAGGTTTTTGTTTAGTTTTATTTTATTTTATTTTATGTTTATTTTATTTTAATTTTTAGTTTAATTTTTATTTTATTTAGGTTTTTTATCTTTTTAGTTTAGTTTAGGTTTTTATTTATTTTATTTTAGTTTAGTTTTATTTTTTTTTAGGTTTAGGTTTAAATTTAGGTTTTAGTTTTAATTTATTTTATTTTTTATTTTATTTTGGTTTAGGTTTTTTTATTTATTTTATTTTTAGGTTTTATTTAAGTTTGGTTTAGGTTTTTAGTTTTTTAGGGTTTAGGGTTTATGGTTTAGGGTTAGTTTAGGGTTTAGGGTTTAGGGATTAGGGTTTGGGGTTTAGGGTTTAGGGTTTAGGGTTTAGGGTTTAGGGTTTTATGTTTAGGTTTAGTTTAGGGTTTAGTTTTGGTTTTCAGAGAACAAATTGATTCAACATTTCTTCTTTTCAATTTTATAACCTAACCATGTTTTAAGTTTTAGGTTTAGGTTTAAGTCTTGTTTAGTTTAAGGTTTTTAGGGTTTAGGGTTATTTTAAGGTTTAAAGTTTAAGGTTTAGGGTTTTAGGGTTTAGGGTTTAAGGTTTATGGTTTAGGGTTTAAGGTTGGGTTTAAGGGTTTAGTTTATAGTTTAGTTTAGGGTTGGGTTTGATTTAGGGTTTAGGTTTAGGGTTTAGGTTTTAGTTTAGTTTAGGGCTTGGGTTTAAGGTTTTATAGTTTAGGTTTTAGGGTTTAGGTTAGTTTAGGGTTTAGGGTTTAAGGTTTAGGATTTATGATTTAGGGTTTTAGGGTTTAGGGTTTAGGGTTTAGGGTTTTTAGGTTTGGGTTTAAGGTTTAGGCTTTAGGTTTTAGGGTTTTAGGGTTTAGGGTTTAAGGTTTAGGTTTTTTTTTTGGAGAAAGTTAGAATTTCATTACCATAAAGGAAAAGATATGTCCATAAAGGGAAAGCTCTAAAATTCTATTCTCTCAGCTACAAGAAACTTAAAGAGCTAAACCCCATCTAAGTACATTAAAAGAAAAGAAAAGAAAGAAAATTCAACAACTAAAAGCATAAGAGAAAAGACAAAGTAAGACTAAATAAATCCTAAAATAAAAAAGGATGATGTAGTTCATGATTCCTTTGAGAAAGAGATAAGCAAGATCCACAACAACACTTGGGTTGAGTAATGACCATTCCCGTAAAGTGCCAAAAAGAAATCTACAAAATACTACAAAGACAAAGTCATAGCTAAAAGGATAAGGATAAAGGAAGGAAAAGGAGAGAAAGAGAGAAGGCTCAGCTCAGGATCATCTCAAGGGCAACAATACATTTGAGCATCCAAACTTCATAAAGAAGGGTTACAATCATATGTAATGCTAGAGAGAAGAGATGAGTAACATCAAAGCCATCATAGCCAAGATACCTAATACAAGCAAACATCCTAGGCCAGCAGTCCATATGGTTCTAGATCATGCACCATTAAACAAAGACCAACTAGCTAGCAACCTGTTAGTAGCCAAACCACCAAAAAAAACCACAATAGAATAATCACAATAACCTAGAGAGGCTAGAACAAAGTCAGAACACCAACAATAGCCATTATCCAACTACCCATCCAAGCAGCAAACCAGGGCAAACCAGAACTAGCCATTAGCAAGTACCAGACTCATGCCAATTAACAGAGAAATAGCCAACAAAACTAAGGTAGGAGCCCTCAAGCCAAAGTCCCAACAAGTAACAGTCAACAAGCCAAACTAGGGTGAGCAACCACAAATGACTAAACAGCTCAGAAATGAAACCATCAATTGAAAGAAACATAAAATGCAAGATTATAAATCAAGAAATAAAACAACCACAAAAGGGGCCAAAGGCGACCACCAACCAGAAACCAAAAGTCCAATCAAAAGGATCAAAGGTTTGGCCAACATAGAGGCTCAACAAATTTTCAATAAAAGGAAAAGACCAACAAGGAAAAAATTAGCAAGATTCCAAAGACAACTAAAGTCCTCCAACCAAACCCTAAGTAAAATAGCGATAAAACAACCAGAACATCCCATGATAAGTAACCAACAAAGGAAGAATCCCCATCCAAGGAAAAGTAGAAAACCAATAAAACCACAATAGAGGTCCAAAAGCACAACCACCATAGAAAGGCAATAGCGGGGTCAAAAACAAAACTTCCCAACAACAAAGACTAGAAGCATAATAACAACATAAAATGTGCTTCAACAACACACCCATTAGAGGCTAATCTAGGAGAATAACCAAACACAAAATCAAGGCAAAGAAGGATCAACAATAAACAACAAGGCGGGAGGCAACCCCAAAAAAAGCGAGAAATTCTAAGAAGAACCCAAAATGGCAACAAACCAATAGTTCCCACTAGAAGCCACCCATTCAACCATAAAAACCAGAAAAAAAAATAATTCAAGTTCAAGAGGAGAGCAATAACCAACCAATGCAAAAAATAGAATAAAGCCAGAGCAAAAACCATCTCATCCACCAACTAGAGTAATGCATAGAGAAGGCACCATACCAAAAAAATTAGCCAACCATTTGGAAAGACAAGAACCACATGTAACCACCAAAACCAAAGCAAGAGGTCAAAAACATAACCCAGCTTAGGCTAAAAAGTGAAAATAAGTTTAAGGTTTAGGGTTTAGGGTTTTGGGTTTAGGGTTTAAGGTTGTAGTGGGGTTTAGGTTTAGGGTTAAACTGGGGTTTAGGGTTTAGGGTTTAGGTTAGTTTAAGGTTTAGAGTTTAGGGCTTAGGGTTTAGGGTTTATGGTTTTTTAGGGTTTAGGGTTTAAGGTTTTAGGGTTTAGTGTTTAAGGTTTAGGGTTTAGTGTTTAGGGTTTAGGGTGTAGGGTTTATTTTAAGTTTAGGTTGTTTTTTTTCTAAATTAAGCAAACTAGTGGGTTTATGTTTATTTTGTTTATTTGTTTATTTTTTATTTATTTTAGTTTATTTTATTTTTTATTTTTATTTAGGTTTATTTATTTTTATTTTGTTTAGTTTATTTATTTTAGTTTAGGTTTTTCATTTCATTTTATTTTTTAGGTTTAGGTTTAGGTTTATTTTATTTTTATTTTATTATTATTTTATTTTATTTTTTTTTAGGTTTAGGTTTTATTTTTTTATTTTTAGGTTTAGGTTTAGGTTTTTTATTTTAGTGTTTAAGGTTTAGGTTTTAGGTTTTATTTTAGGTTTATTTTAGCTTTTATTTTTAGTTTATGTTTAGGTTTATTTTAATTAATTTTATTTAGTTTAGGGTTTAGTTTAGTTTATTTTAGTCTTAGGCTTAGGTTTTATTTATTTTAGTTTAGGTTTAAGTTTATTTTATTTTACTTATTTTATTTTTATTTTAGGTTTAGGTTTTTTTTTTTAGTTTAGGTTTTATTTTTTATTTATTTTTAGGTTTTATTTTAAAGTTTATCTTTTAGGTTTAGGTTTTTATTTAGTTTTATTATATTTTATTTTTATTTTTCATTTAGTTTTTATTTTATTTAGGTTTTTTATTCTTAGTTTTATTTTATTTTTTAGTTTAGTTTAAGTTTTTATTTATTTTATTTTAGTTTATTTTTTTTTTTTATTTTATTTTAATTTTAGGTTTAGTTTAGGTTTTATTTTTTTATTTTACTTTATTTTATTTAGGTTTAGGTTTTATTTATTTATTTTAGGTTTTATTTAGTTTAAGTTTAGGTTTTAGGTTTTAGGATTTAGGGTTTAGGGTTTAGGGTTTACATTTTAAGGCTTAGGGTTTAGGTTTTGGGGTTTAGGGTTTAGGTTTTTAGGGTTTAGTGTTTAGTGTTTTAGGTTTAGGTTTAGGGGTTAACAGGGTTTTTAGTTTAGATTTAGTGTTTAGGGTTTAGGGTTTAAACTTTAAGGTTTAGGGTTTTAGTGTTTAGGGTTTAGGGTTTAGGGTTAGTTTAAGGTTTGTTTAAGTTGGTTTAGTTTAGGTTTTAGGTTTTAAGTTGTAGGTTTGTTTTTTGTTTAGGTTTTGGGTTTAAGGTTTGGGGTTTAAGGTTAGTTTAAGGTTTAGGGTTTAGGGTTAGTTTAGGGTTTAGGGTTTTGGGTTTAGAGTTGTAGGTTTAGGGTTTTGGGTTTATGGTTTGGGGTTTAGGGTTACAGTTTTTTTGTTTTATTTTGTTTATATTTTTTTATTTTTTAAATTAAGTAAACTGGTTAGTTTATTTAGTTTTTATTTTAGTTTATTTATTTCTTAAATTAAGTAAAGGTAGGTTTAGGTTTATTTAGTTTATTTAGTTTATTTTATATTTATTTTAGATTATTTTATTTTATAAATTATCGACTTCTAGACTTATACCTAGAGTGGCGCACTAACTCCTCCTAATTTTAAAACCATGTAGTCGATCTTATATGCAAGATAGAGTAGTTAATTAATTAGGAAGAGACTAAAGTCCTAAACACACTCCTGAAGAGACTAGAGCATGAGTGGTATGAGCATATGACTTAATCTATAGATGCAAAATATTTTCAAAATTTATTTCATTTTAGAGACATCATTTTGATAGAGGCTTTAAGATTTCTTATGCCTAAATGCATGATTAAATAGGTTATGGGTCAAATAAGCTAGAAGGTGTTCTCCACCACAAGGGATGCTCTCAGTCAAGCATTCCTTTATCGTAAGGATGGAGATCCTTCATGTTCAAGAGAGAAAGAATATGCATGCATGATGTGAAACATAAAACCATATAGCTAAAGGGTTGCTAAATCTTTTAGTTATCTTATTTATGTCTTAGGCTTTTGTTGACCTCACTTTTGGAGTAAGCTTTCAACTTCTCCATCCTAGACATAAGGACTCCTCTAAACACTAAGAGTTCCTTAGTCTTAAGACACTTCTAGTGATTAGGTGAACACTTAACCAAACCTTAGAGACTTAGAAGAGTTAGCCATAGGAATAGGTTATGCCTTAAGGGTTTTAGGAAGACTTGCCTACCCTATAGCTTAAACCAAAATCCTTGAGTCCTTCTTTCAAGTCAAACTTCAAACTCAAATATTAAATCAATTCCAACTAAATTCATTTTCTCAAATCTTAAACAAAATCCAAAACCTTTTGTAAGCCCTTTGATTTCATCTTAAGGACTTAGCTCAAATCAAATCTTAAATGAATTCCAACTCAATTGATTTTCTCAAATCATAAATCAATTCCAACTCAATTGATTTTCTCAAATCATAAATCAATTCCAAAACTCAAATCATGAATCAATTCCAAATAATTGAAACCCATGATCAATTCCAAATCCAAAATCTTTCCTAAGCCCTTTTGATTTCATCTTATGGACCTAGCTCAAATCAAATCCAAATCACTCCAAACTCAAAATATTTTCTAATAACCCATTTATATTCTCAATTATCTTCACAAATATAAATGAAATATAAATTCAAATAACCAAAACTAAATTCAAAACTCAAATCTAAATCTAACCAAAATCCAACTTATACTCTTTCAAGTCAAATCCTTGAACTTAGCCAAACCATTCTCAAATCAGTCCAAATCCTTAGATTTTCTCTTCAAACAATCATTCCTTCAATCATATGCCCAAATATAAACATAAACTACAATCATCAAACCAAAATCAAACTAACCCAAATCAAACCCATGTTCATCCTTTGAACTTGAAATTATCAAATGAACCAAAACCCATTTGACTCCAAATCACTTGCAATTGGATTTATATTTCAATCATAAGTCCATATGTGAGTTCAACCAAACTTGAATCAAGCCTTGATCAAACCAATTGACCACTTAGGCTCACTTGACCCAAAGTGACCTAAAGGACCTTTTTGAGCCAAATTCTAATCCAACCCAAATTGGATTGAACTAAGCTATCTAAGCCTCACATTGTGAGCAACAATCATCCTAGGATGATCAATCACTCAAATTGGGTCAAACCAAGTCAAACCTAGCCTTTGACCAAGTCAACACTTAGCCTGAAACCTAAACAAGCCAAAATTCACTATAAGCCAAATTGATGGAAACCATTGGTCTAAACGTTCATAATGAATGATTGAACTTGACCAAGCCATCAATTGAGCCAAACCAAGCCTAATTGGCCACTTGACCTAAGTTGACCCAAGTTGACCTAAAAGTCTAAAATGGGTCAAATCTTGATCTAAAATTGAAATTGATTGCAACCAATGGGTCAAACTCATTCTAAATTGATTGTTGAACTTGACCAAAGCTTCAATTGGCCAACTAGACCGCCAATTGACCATGAACCCAACTTGAAATCAAACCAAACCAAAATTGATTGAAACCAAAGCTTGAAATAAATTTTAAATGATCAACCAAGCCTAAACCATGACCTAACAATTGGGTCATATGGGTCAAATTGGTAAACTTGACCCATTTGACCTAAATGAATCTTAATGAACCAAATATAAACCAAATTGAAAAAACCAATGATACCCATAGGCTCCAAATGATCATTTGAACTTGACCTAACACTTTCATCCAATTTGACTAATTGGTCAACTAACTTGACCCAACTTGACCTAAATGGGTCAAATTAAACCAATTCAAACCAAATGAACTCCAAATCACTTGAAATTTAGCCCAACCCACTTTTGAATCATTTTAAATCTATTCAAATCAAAATCAAGGCCAAATGACCACTTTACCCCTATGTCAAAGGGTATCCTATTATAAAATTCACTTGGAATTTGGTCATATTCTTTCTCAAGGCCATTTGCCATCCATCTAGTGGTCCACTTGTACACCAAGGAGGGTGGTGAACATGACCCGATGTCCTTGGGTTGGCCATGATCCAACCCAAATCAAAACCCTCGAAATTTTGGATCACCCAATACACTCTAGCACATCAGCATTCACTCTCCTTCCCTCCACTACCTAAAATGAATCACATGGGATGCTAAGCAGCCCAAAATGACCTACTAATCTTAGCAATAGAGCTAAAATGACAACTCTACTCTTCAACATCTGATCCAAGGAGGGGGAGATATACTCCCCCTCATTCCCACTCAAATGAGAAGCATTGAATTTGACTGAGCTTTAGGAATCAAAACCAAGCATCCCTAAGCTTCCCAAAGCAATTTCAAAGCTTCCTTAATTTCTCCTTCTCGATTTTGCTCAAGGTCGAAAATGGGGAGGTGAAGTGAAGATCCAACCCATTCAATTCTCCACCAAACCCAAATTAATCTTGCAAGCACCATCAAGGGACCTCAAGCTCAATCAAGTTGTTTCCCAAGTCACCAACCCACGGGAGGACTTTGATCAAAGCCAATTGCCATTAAAGGGAGCTTGGTCAAATGAGCCATCCACCCCAAATCAAGACTTGATACCTTGAGCAGGGCTTCATCTCTACTAGGCAAGCTACCTCCTCCATTGGAAGCACCTGATAGCCTCCGGTGGTATTGCTCGATCTTAAGATGAAAATTGTTTGGTCCTTTGTGGAAATTGTAATCCCTTGAGATCTTGATCATTGGATTCATTGCTTATGCTCCTCCAAGGTGTGGGGTGAGTTTGAACTCCATCCAGAGCTCGGTGAGCTCGGATCGGCACCATCGATGACATCCATCTCTCTCCTTGAGGAGATAGATCACACGTCTATTCTTATGATTGGAAAATGATTGTGATTAAATCATGATAGATCGCCTCTTTTAAGCTTAAACTTTGGGATTAATCATGGCCATCGTCCAATATTATATCGGCATGTCCATCGTGACTTACCGCGGATGTGACAACTTAAATAACCTATCGTGCCATGGAAAGTGCACATGTCACCACCATGGGCCCGGATTAGGGTTAATTAGCTTTAATTAATTCATTTTAATGCTAAAACTTCCAAAATTCATAACTAATTGTAGAAAATTCAAAAAAATACAAATGCAAGTTCATTTTAAAGATAATTCGTAAGGAATAATAAAATTAAAATCAATAGATTTTGAATAGTAATTTTTACTCAATTTGGGTTTTATTGAAAATATAATTAGGCTAATTACTCCTTAATTACTTCAACAATTAATTCCAAACTTCCTAACATTGATTAGTGGGATGACCTCATCCTCTCATGATTTTTTTGAAATTTATTATTGGATTAATTAGGGAATTGCTTAGTTCATCCTTAATCCCTCTCTTAACTAAATAAATGATTAATTAATCTATTAAATAGTGATAAATTCATTAATTAAATTTTTAATCATCATGAAATAGTGAATGGACTTAGGAATAAGATTAGGATTTTTTTCCAAATCTTTTCTCTAAAATTATTTCATTTGGATAAACATTTAATTAATTTGCAAATTAATCAATTACTTAATCATTTCATTAATGGCTCAATTAATCAAACTAAAACTAAATCACTCCAAAACTTAATCACTTAATCTTGGGTAGATTCTTAGGCATTCAATAACCTAAGAGACTTCAAATTATAATCAAACTACATGTGTAGGATGGTTTGAAAGTACTTAAACCTTTAGCCTAATTAATCAATAATTGTTAACTAATTGCATTAGGGCCTTTATTTCTTAGGTGCATTGCTGATTTAAATTCCATGTTGTTGCATATCATATGTTGGCTCATAATTACTTGTTTAATTATGTTAATGTAGTGTAGGTAAGGGGTAATTAATGGATTTAATTCACACCTTAACCTAAAAAAAACATAAAATCAACCTAATTGGTTGAAAAATTAAACTAAACTAATTCACACATGGGGAAATGCTTTAGGACTAGCAAACCTTTCTCATATTTTTGAAGTCAAATTAAATTATAAAATAAAAATCTCCTTAAAGAATTTTGATTCACTTTAAATGATCTTATTTTCATAGGATTGTCTTTAGGAATTAATTAGGGTGAATGAAGTCATATGTTTACATCACTTTTTTTATTTCCAAGCATGTTAAATGTTGTTTGCCATATGAAATCATGCATTCATCTCTCTTTTGAAAAATCAATTAAACAAAATGTTTCCTTTATGTAAAATTGCATGTGTTGGTTAAAATTAAGAATATGAGTGGCTATTATCACTATTAAAAAAAATTATTTCCAAAACTTATAAATTAAAGATTATGAATAAAGTGATGCTACTTATAAGTACTTATAAGCTTGCTTGTGATTATAGCATAAGATGTGTTTTATGTTGTTTTCTTCTCTTCTCTTAACATGGACTTATATAGGACTTGCAAAATGTATAGTTCATTTGAAAAGAACATAACACTTTCTTAAATCTATCTATGCACTCTATGTTATGACTTAAGAAGGATCCTCACATTACACATGTAGATTATACAACCAAATCAAACACAAAAAATCTTTTGCATGAGTTTTCATCCATTTGTTTCTTTTTTACATGTATTTAAGAAAAGTGGTATATTAGTCGGACATCACTGCGAGGCTTTAAGTAGCCCTGGTAGTCTTTATGTCTTTTATACATGTGAATGTGCATTATGTTAATGGATAAATAATCCCTCCTTTCTACATAATAAAGACATTCATTCATGAAGTATCCAAATTTTCAAATCATATCTCTTAGCATTCATCATCAAGGTGTGCTAAAAATTTGCATTGCATGTATAGGTATGCTTAGGATTTATTCATATGCATGGTATACATGGTGGAAAGAAATAAATGGTTGTATGTGATATGTAATTCACCTTAATTAATCCAAAGATGCCTCTCTTATTGAATAGGGATATTTAGAGCAAATCTAAATATAGGGTTAATTAAAACACATAATAAAACATTCACTAAAGAAAAATCATTAATGAATCTATCTTAGAAATTACTTAAGGTAGGCATGAAAGAGAAATTCTTTTCTTTTCTTTATTTACAACATTTAGTAACTAAGTGTAGGTTCATTCAAACCAAATTAAATCACCAACTAAAATTGACAAATCAACTAAATCACTTAAACTAAAACCACCCTCTAAATTAAACCTCTCACACTTAGGAAATCTCAACCTTAAACCCTAGCTATGACATGCCACACAAGCCTTAAATGGCACACACATTAGGCTAAGTCACCATTTCTAGCTCTATGTTAGGGTGGTGCATGGTTTGATGCCTGATTTTGTTTTATGATGTAATGTTTTAGGGGATGTTAGGGTGCTTGCATAGGGAATGTTAGGGCAATATTAGTCTAATCATACTTTCTACATGGGGTTGTGCTTGAGGGGCATTGTAATAAAATATAAATGCTTTTATTGTGCGGTTGCTTATACCCCTAAGCATGCAAACTAGATAGATGGACTTGGTTACCCATGTGTAGGGTGTAAGTACAAATTATTCATATAACTACTTGGGTTGTGTGGTATGTTTAGCTAATCACTATTTTTGGGTTTAGTTTGATTTATCTTTTCATTTTTATGTAAATTTTACAATTGAAATTTGAAATGAATGTTATGGGGGAATTAAGGTGAACATTGGTCATAAGACCATGTCTTATGTACCATGTGAAGCTTAGCAAACTACATCCCAAGTCAAATCAAAAGGAAGGAAGAAATGAAGAAAGAAAGAAATGAAGAATGAAGAATGAAGACCCCCATAACATGAATTCCTTCTAAATTGTAATTATTCATTTGTAATCTGGTTGTATAAGGGTAGAGCTTGGCTACTCACATTTCTTTTCATGTTTATGCGTGGTGGTACACCAGTCTTTGTTCCTTTTATGTTAATTTTATAAATTGATTATTGTTTTGTTTATGATTGTGTAACTAGGATGGCATGATATTCTCTTAATTGCTTGATGGTTGTTGAATGGCTGGATGATTAGACTCGGGAAAAATAAATTTTCTATCCAATTATTCAACTTAAAATTAAATTAAATAATTCATAACCTCACCTAAAAAGCCTAAGATATAGATTAAGATAATAAAAGATTTAGCAACTCCTTAGCTGGATGTTGTATGTCTCACATCATGCATAAAACATATTGCTTCAGTTATGCTAATGGAGGGCTTCCACCTTTGCCAGAGAAAATGGCTTGACCTTTGAGAGCCATGGTGGAAACACACCTCCTTTCTAATTTTATCCCATAACCAACTTTCTCATGCATTAGGCATATGAAATCCCATAGCATGTGTCAAATAAAATGACCAAAATGAAAATAAAACTTAACAAAATTTGCATTAAATTAAGTCATTTATTTATGCCCTTCATGATCTAGTCTCTTAGGGAGTGTGTTTAAGGACTTAGTCTCCTTTCTAAATAAACAATAGCCTAGCTATCTTACAAAGCATAAGACTTGCCTACATGTATTTAAAATCATAGGAGGTTAGTTGGAGACCCCAGGTGGTTTAAGTAAGTCCAGTCAGTGGTTTATCCTCTTGTGGAGGTAAACCATATGCCCATCTTCCTTAGATTTAGGTCATTCCTTGGCCCTCAAAGCTCCCTAGATTAAGGATGGTAGTTGTTTCCCTTTGTGGCTAGCATAAATCTTCACCTCTTAGGCATTTTCATAATCTCATGTTGTGGAATTATAAGCCCTAGATTTCTAATAAAAATTCAACTCAAACATATAATCCTTCTCAAATTTCAAAAAATATAAAGCCCAACCATAGGATACTTTGGGATGCTCACTAGGTTTCCTAGTATCATGAGCATCCCCTACTCATCTCCCTTTGGTTTCAATAATAACTCCCTCGATCAATCCCCATTGGTTTTCTAAAATAACCAATTTGTTGATAGTCCTATCTTTGAAATATTGGAGACAATGATCATTTACCTTAATGAGAGTATTCTTAAGGAATCTCATTCCTTAAGATGTAATTAACTATTGGGGCTTGCCTCCATAAGGAACTTAACAAACCTGATTTAAATAAACCATACTTTACTTTTCCATATAAAGTAAGGGAAAGATCTCTGGTATATTTGAAGACCCATTATCCTCAAGAGTCCTCATTAGGTGATTAGGTTCATTGTAGGATGGTTACTTCTGTCTCTCAAGATAGTACATCATTCATCAATGTCACACCCGATCACCCTAATGAGTACATCTGTGGATCTATGGTTTCCTAACAATATACATACAACTTTTCAAATTCAAGTTTGAAAAATAAACACCATAAATTTTTTCCTCTGGGGGAAGGTTCCTCTCTCCATCTTTGGTAAATGATCATTGTCTCCAAGTATTGATAGTGGATTTGTATTTTTATATAAATCTGAGACTATCCTTCTTTTCCTTTGGCACTTAGTTTATTTCATTCTTAAGCTAAGCTAGCCAACATCCTTTAGGTTTTAGGACCTCACTCCATGTAGGTCTTGAAACCCTTGTTGAGTCCCCCAATAGGTGAAAATAAAATTTAACCAAATGAAAAAACTAAAAACAAACTTTGTTGACCTTCCTTACCATTTATATGGTAAGGAAAGGTTCATTCTACAAATAAGAAAAATAAATCCTTATAAAAGCATCACTCTTCAAAAGCATGTTCCCAAACAAAGCTCACATAATAAAATACTTGAACAAAATTTTCATAACTCAACCTCATCTAACAATCTTCAAGAGTGTTACATGTAGGATCTTTTCAAAATCAAAGTTAAGAATTATTTTTCAAAAGTACAAATGAACATCCTCATTAAATACACCCAAATTATTTAATGAAGATTTCATTTCAAATAAAATCAAAATCATCTTTCAAAAAGCACATATTTGAAAATGAACATCCTCTTTCAATATACCCAAATTTATTGAATGAAGATTTCATTTCCAAATATAATCATATCATAAAATTGAAATTCCATTTCAATATATCTCACATATGTTGAAGTTGGAGTTTCTCCCTTTCAAAATTACAAATTTGAAGATAAACCTCTTCATTCAATATATCCAAATTTGTTGGATGGAGGTTTCATTTCCAAAGAAATCACACTATTTGAAATTCCACTACATTCCCCATGTGTTAAGTTGGAATTCCATTCTTTTCAAAAAAAGCAATAATCACACACAAAATTACATCTTTGAAAAATAAAACATGATTGACTCCCATTTGACATACCCAAATTTTCAAATGAGGTTTCATTTTCAAAATAAATTTGGATCTTTCATTTAGCATACACAAATTTGCTAAGCAAAGATCCCTATTTTCAAATTCAAAATAGCAAAATCAAACATATTTGAACTTTATTTAGCATACAAATTTGCTAAGTAAAGTTCTCATTTTCAAAAATCAAAAAATCAAACACATTTGGACTTTATTTAGCATTCACAAATTTGCTAAGTAAAGATCCCTCTTTTCAAAATCAAAACACAAAAATAAAAAAGATTTGGACTTTATTTAGCATACACCAATTTGCTAAGTAAAGGTTCCATTTTCAAAATCAAAAATCAAACACATTTCAACTTTATTTAGCATACCCAAATTTGCTATGTAAAGATCCCTCTTTTCAAAATCAAAACATCAAAATCAAACACATTTGAACTTTATTTAGCATACATAAATTTGCTAAGTAAAGTTCTCTTTTTCAAAAATCAAAAGAAAACTCAAACACATTTGGACTTTATTTAGCATACACAAATTTGCTAAGTAAAGGTTCCATTTTCAAAAAATCAAAAATCAAACTAATTTGGCCTTTATTTAGCATACCCAAATTTGCTAAGTAAAGACCTCATTTTAAAATCAAAACAAAGAAACAAATATATTTGTTTTATTTAGCATACAAATTTGCTAAGTAAAGATCCCATTCACACATGATACACATCATGGGAAAACAAACAAAAGAAGAAAATTATTTTCAAACAACTCATTTAGCATACCCAAATTTGCTAAATTAGCAATCCCAAAAAAAATCAATTGACCATCTATTTTAACATACTCAAATTTGTTAAATAAAGGGTCCCAAACAAAAATGAATCCAATTCAAATATGAACCAATGGAAGCATCAAAAATCTCTTCAAAATATTTGAACCCTCTTTCAACATACACAAATTTGTTGAAAGTATTTCAAAATCTCTTGTCCAATTCATTCAAAATCTCTCTCCTAAATCCAAAGAACCCCACTTAACATATTCAAATTGTTGAGTATGGGTTCAAATTCTAAATCAAATTCAAAAAAAAATATTAACAGAATATCAAAAGTAGAAAATCTAATTTGAGTTTGTTTCCAACAATTATAGAGTTCAGTTCGGTCTCTCACAAGTTGATTGTAAATGGATGCTTAGAAGTTTGTGTTCACTTTCCCCTTTGGGATAGATTTGGCCTTATCGGTAGCCTCCCACAAATGGTTTCTCATCTAATACACTTTGGTAAGGATTAGGGCAAGGATCACTTGTGAGGGGCAACCCTCACCATAGAATATGGTGACTAGGCGAATCAGTCATCCATGTTGAGATACATTTAGATTCTAAATCTCCCACAGTAAAGAGGAAGGAGGTGGAGGTTCTCATAATAGCTATAGCTCCAGTGCCAATACATTTAGTTGTTCCCATTCTACTTCCTGCAGGCAGTACCCACTCCTTTATCCAAGGTTAAGGCTACACGGCTTGAGATAGTCTCTTCACCTTTGAGATGGGGGTAGTTCATCTTGCTCCACCCAAGTAGAACTTCGATTACAATGAGGCTACAAGATCAAGCATGTGTGCATAGCGAAAATGGAGGCGGTCTCTCATAGATGAGGAGTCACCCAGGGAGTTTCTCCTCGATTACACAAATAAGTTTCATCCTCTTTGATGATGGAGGAAGATGTTAGGAGGATTATGTGTCACCTTCAATAGTTTAGTATGAGGCACCCTAATAGAGGAGGAGGTTGTATGCCGCCACGCAGTTGTGCCAAGTTGGGGAGATTGTCGATGCCCAATTTAATTTATGATTTATTCCTGTAGTGTGGGCATATCCATTAAGAGAGTGAGGCTGTGTCGGTTCATGTTACCAGCAGAAAGAAGCAAAGGTACACCAGGCGGTGTGACCTTGCCTCATAGATTTCCCATGATCGGCATGCTACCCATGCAGGTCATAATGATAGTGGTAGTGCTTATCATGGGAGGAGAGCTCCCACATAGAGAGGTGTTGTCAATCACCGCTCCCAGATCTGCCATCACTAGTGGTCCCATCTTTCACGCGTTCCATCTAAAGCCATGAAGGTAGCATCGGGGAAAAGAAAAGCGGTGATCTGCATGGCCAAATCCCATTTCATCTACACCGTGAGGTGAGGCGAGCTCTCCGACCTCCTTATGGTGAAAAGGAGTGGAGACCTCGCATGGTAGTCATCCATCACCACCACCTCACCAGATCATGGATGTAGCGGAGAGGAGAAGGAGATAGTTCTATTGTCCTTATGGTGATATCCCCCCAGGGGAAGTACTCCACCTATAGTAGTTGATAACCATGAGCATTTCTTAGTGAGTAGCCCTCAGTTAGCTCTCTAGTAGGGAGGTCATGTATCTCCATTTATGAGCATGATCCTACCACCCATGACAGCATTTGTTTGCAGTTGGATCGCTCTTTGGATAATATCATAAAGTAGTATCTCAGTGAGAAGAAGGAAATCCTAGGGTATGACTAATCCAACCTAAAGGAAGAGAAGGTTAGCTTTGATCCCAATGAAGATGATTTATTGGAAGACTCAATAGAAGTGCATATGGTTGATACTAGAGGTTCTCTCTTTAGGAATCACTAGAGTTTGGAAGGTGTTACGGCCGAGCAGGATGATATCTTATTTGACTCAACACCTCCTTCAACAACTCAAATAGAAGGATGAGTAGATTTAACAAGATGGGAAAGAGGCTTGAATTTTTGCTAGTGATAGTTCTGGCACTTCAGAATTAAGCTCCAACCGCACATCTATCATTGTGGAGGAGATGACACGAGTTCTGCATGTCTTGGATCAACCCAAGAGTTCACCTCCAGTAGAGCAGGGTAGCACTAGCTTGTATAGGAAGGTGGTGGACAGTACCTCCATACAAGAAAAATATATTAAGCTCATTGTTGAATAATAAGTGAGAGAAGCATTAGCGCAAGACCAATGTGGTTCTTAATCCAAAGGGTAGACCCTACCCAAAGGAATTTGATATTATCCAATATCCTAAGGGTTTTGTGCCTCCTTCTTTCATGAGTTTTGATGATAGCAAGAACCCTCACCAATATATAGCGCACTTCATGGCCAGCTGTTGCAACGCTGGTGGTAGTGATGCACTATTGTTCTATCTCTTTGTCAGTAGTCTAACGGGTATAGCCTTTGATTGGTACGCTAAACTCTCTAACAATTCAGTGAATACTTTTACTGAGTTGGAGCAACTCTTTGTTAAGAGGTTTGTTGGAGCTCAAGAAAGAGTAACTATGGGCAATCTCATTGTAGCACAACAACACCTCAATGAGTCCCGCATTGATTATATTCTTAGATGGCATAATTTAAGCATGGAATAGCCACTATCGAACAACATGTTATTGAATTCTACTAAAGAATATTCATGGCAGTCTTGCTTAAAGGTTTTACCAACAAGACATTTGAGAAGCTAATCAACTAAAGCTAAAAGGAGAGGCCAACATTGCCTTTTCAAGATCGGTCTTCAAAGGCGGCCGAAAGCCTATGAAAAGAATCAGGGTAGTAGCGATTGGACAAGGGGAAGCAAGCAACCAGGGATCGATGAGACCTCGAGTTCCACAGTCATCACTTCCACTTCCTTTACCACCACCTAGGCCATTCTATCGTCCACCGCTGCAGTCTCCATGGCCTTCTTTGCCTCCTCCTGATACTCACGGTACACATACCGCCCCGGTAGCTATCATCCACCTACTCTTTTGGATAAACTAAACAAACCTTATTCATTTAAGAGGGAGGTAGTCGAAAATCTTTAAGAACCTCTTAAAGAAATTTGATTTTAGTACCCGACTAGAAAGTGGAGGAAGTAATGATCCTAACTTTTCCCTACTTGCATGCTAGGCCATATTTTGGAGGATTGCTTCACATTTAAAGGGCTTGAGCATAGCTACAAGTCGGCAATATAGTTATCCCTAAGAATATCTAGTGGAACAACCATCCAATTCTATTAGGGTAATCCTTGGGATACATGTGATCCTCAAAATAAAGAAGGTTGGGATATCTCTTTATCCCAAACCTCTAAAAGATTATTTCAAAATCAAGAAACTTTCCTTGTAGGTGAGGTAGCTCGAACCTCAACATCAAGGAAGTTTTGCAAGTTGCCAAAGACAACATAGGGAAAGTGGGAGCTCAGCAGTAGTAGTAGCAGCCCATACTTGCCCAGGATAGCCAAGTAGCGCAACCACGACTGAGCCTAGCCTCTATTCCACCATTGCAACTACTACTTTAGCAGACATTTCTACTTTAGCTAGCTCTTCTTCTAGTAGGTATTTTGTATCGACAGATGAGGGCATCAAATCCCTCACCCCACTTTACTAGATTTCTACTGTGTACCTCCTTCTAAATCTAAGAGATTAAGGAGTAAAGCTAGTTTGAATTACATCTGTCACTTGATAGTTATGTAATTCTACTTATTTTAGAAAAATCTTCCTTTGTGAATTTGCTTGATGAGTAGATAAAACCTTCCACTAACCATAGAGATCACCAAGTTAACCTCTCAGTGTCAAGGTTCTACCTCCAGGGCATCACCTCAAGATAGGGAAAATAAGTCCTTTGGTACCGAGCAAAAATCCCTCCAGGATGCTCCACCCATGGATATGCTTGTATGGAGGATTAGTCATAGTTGATTACAATGTCCTCACTCACCAAGAAACTTTTCCACTAAGCATATATGATGCCCTTGTCTTATCCAAAGAGATGAATATCATTAGGCTCGGTGACTCTTGTTGGGAGGAGGCACATTATTCAAGAGAAGCCCAATCACATTCTCGACAAGACCTTCTTTTAGAAGATATGAACATCATCCCCCTACATTATAGTGGATATGGGTATTCGACTTTTAGGGTATTAGTTGATCCAAGTACATTGGTGAACATTATGAGCTTGAAAACCCTTGCCTATTTGAGGATTGACATCTCTAAGCTCCAAGGAGATTGGATGATGTTGAGAGGATTCAATGAACAAGGCGAGAGGGCTATAGGCTCCATAGTGTTATCTTTGGAAATAGGTGACTGGAAGACTTAAGACAAGTTCTATATAATTGATTCAAATACATCATTCCCTTTGCTTTCGGTAGGCCTTAGATACACCGAATAAGATGGTTCCATCCTCTCTTCATCAATGCATCAAGTTTTCAAGAGATGGAATTAAATCTTGTCAAAGGAGATGAAAAGCCATTTTAGTTAGAGGTCGAGATATATATGAGGATGCAACCTACTATCTTTCTCAAAACCTCTTTCTCATGAATTTGGCCAAAATTCAAATACAAAAGAAAAGAAAAATAAGAAAAGAAAAAGAAGAGAAAAATAAAAAGAAAAGAAGAAAGAAAGTACAAATGAAAGGGACACTAAGGAAGAGGTAGAGCGCATGTTACATTCCACCATCGTTCCACCATATGGACATATGGGCAGGATGACTCGACCTCTACCAGGTAGAGTTAGAGTAGATATATAGAGGCAATTCCAGAGGTGGAAGATCCCACGGTTGGGTCCAGGGCCATGTTCAGTTCACAGTACCCCTATTCACTTGGAGCTTCAAGGATGAGTCTCATGTGATTAGCACACCCAGCCCTCTTAGTGGGTTTCATTAGAGGTGACACTGAGCAGCGATGATTAAGACCAGGCCTCTAAGCAAAGCATGAGTGTATTTGAATCAGGTTTATGTAAAACTATTATGCTTGGGAACTTTAGCTCTAACCTCACTTTCTTCTCAAAAAGTTGAAGATTTAGTAGTTAAGGAAGCCCCAGGTCTTCCATGAATGTCAAGCAAAGAGATTCTTGTTGGGATCATCATCCTCAAGTCCAAGCTAATGTAGAACTTGAGGATAATTAAAGATTTTATGGAATTACCTTTTGATTGGTACTCACCTTGTGTTCATAATCTTGCAAAGAAAGGTTACATTCCATATACATGGTCCAGGAACAGGTCAGAGTATTTTTAGAAGCTTTGGAATAATAAAGGAAGGGATGCATAATCAAGACCAAGACTAGGATTGATAGTGGTCATGTTATGATGATTACTACTTAATTGTCACCAATCATCTAGAGTCTGATAGGTTCTTCTCAAACCACACTAACTCTTATGGGATGTGTGCTTAGAAACTTCAGATGATCTTGATGATCTTTAAATCAAAGATGCACCTCCAAAATTTGAAGAGGAAATCCATTCAACTATCGATAAGCTCAAAGAAATTATCCTCAGGACAAAAGAAGATCCACATCCTCCATACATCAGTTCTCTATTGAATGAAGAAGAAACCAATGATTTAGTTAGGCTATTGACTAAGTTTAAGGACTTCTTTACATGGAGCTATAAAGAGATGCTGATTATCTCTAACAGCATCCACAAACTAGCAATAGACCTAATCTAACCTATCAAGCAAGCACCTAGGCATGCGATTAGAAATCAAACAACATGTCATTTTGAAGTCAAGAAATTGATCGATGTTGGTTTCATCGGGGAAGAAAATACCTACACGGTTGCTTGATTGTGTTAGTTAAGAAAAGAATGGCCAAATTCACATATGCGTTGAATTTAGGGACTTAAATAAGGCATGTCCTAAGGATGAATTTTCACTTCCTATACCAGAATTAATGGTGGACATCACCTCATCTCATCCAGTATTCTCCTTCATGGATGGGTCATCTTGCTACAACCAAATCAAGATGACCCCCGAGGATGAAAGAAACACTACTTTTCAAACCCCGATCAAAATCTATTGGTATAAAGTCATGCCTTTCAGCCTTAAAAATGACGGTGCTACATACCAGTGGGCCATGAATCAGATCTTCAACGAACTCATTCATCATCAAGTTGAATGCTATGTCGATGATCTAGTAGTCAAAAGTAAAGAAAAGGAAGACCATCTCTTTGACTTGAGAGTAGTTTTTGAATGGTTAAGATAATACAACCTCAAAATGAACCCCCTGAAGTGTGCATTGTAGTTTCTTGGAACTTCCTTAGGTTTATTGTCTGACATCGGGGAATAGAGATAGACCCAGAAAAGATCAAAACCATCTTAGGAATGCCACCCCTAAAAGTTTAACTCAACTCAGATCATTCTAAGGGTGGTTCGCATATCTAAGCCTCTTTATCTCCAATCTATCAGGGAGATGCAAGCCATTTTTTACTTGTCAAAAGGATGCTAATTTCATGTGGGGTAATAAGTTCTAGCATGCTTTTGAAGACATCAAATAGTATTTAGTGAAGCCGCCAGTTCTTACATCCTTATCTCGGGCAAGCCACTTATCCTTTAGATTATTGCATTAGATGACTCACTTGGCACTTTGTTGGCTCAAACCAATGATGAAGGGAAGGAGAACGCTCTATACTACCTCATTCATCATGATCCCTGAAACAAACTACCCACCTATTGAAATATTTCTAGCTTTAATCTTTGCATCCCAAAATTTATGGCATTATATGCTTCTCATAAAATTGAACTTGATTTCAAGAATCAATCCATGCGGTATCTCATGACTACATTATTATCAAATGATTAGCATGTTGGTCTATGATTCTCTCACGGTTTGATATTACATTCATAGTCTATGCCATGAAAGGACAGAACTAATGATTTTTTAGCGACCCACTTCCTAGATTCCTCTTAGTGATGATCTCCCAATGAACAAATCATGAACTTAGGGAGATTGAAAATCATCATTAGATGTTGTGATTTCTTTCAAAAGGAGAAGAAACCATCTACTCTTCCGGAAAGGCGGGTAGAATCATCCTCTTAACTCTAGACCATGATGTGATGAGATTCTCATACTATCTCTCCAATCCATGCTAATGAAGGCGTATGAGGCTTTGTGGGTCTAGTTAGCTATTATAGTGTGTGTCAAAAGCATCAACATCTATGGGGATTCTCAACGGTCATCAAGATTGTTGGATTTCTATAAATTTAAGCTTCATCACTACCACGAGTACACCTTGAAGCTGTTGGCCCAAATCCCTGAGGTCACCATCTACAAGGTCTCTCGAAGAAAGAATGTAGCAACAAATTCTTTGGCCAAACTAGTCAAGGAATTGGCATGTTCAGAGGATGAGTTCATTCTAATAAAGGTCCAAAATAGACAAGTCATATCCCTTATTGACACGAACTGGAGACTTTCTCTTGAAGGGAGGTTGTCATTGCCAATAAAGATGAGGAGTAGGTGGAGGCAACCATTCATAGATTACTTGAACATAGGCAAACTACCTCAGAAATTACAAACCCATCAAATAAGCAGAGAGCTCTCTGCTCTGGATGGCACCTTGTATCAACAGTTTTGATGAAATGTGGTTATGTTATTTAGAAACAAGCCCGAAAGATCATGGAGGTACATTCGGTCTATCGAGTGCATCAATCGTCCAAAGATGAAAGTAGATCAATACTAGGATACTATTGGCCTTTGATGATCACATATTATATGAACATAGCTAGGAGATGCCACCAGTGTCAAGTACATGGTGTGATCCTACATTAACATCCTAACATTCTACATCCTACATTGGCCTCATGGTCATTTGAGTGTTGAGGTACTGACATAGTGGGTGGAGGCAATCCCACTTGAGGTCACTTTCGATGTGCTCTAGTTTTTTGAACCATATCATATAGGTTTGGGTGCCTCGATGAATTATATGATAATCTTATGCATTCAAAAGCACTAAGATCAATAGCTTTTTAGGAGAAACATAGTATAGATTTAAGATATTCCACCATCTACTATCCAAGGGAAAATGGCCTAGTAGAAGCATTCAACAAAACTCTCATCCATATACTAAAGAAACTTCTGATACAAACAGTAGCATGAGTAGCTAGTTGAAGCCTTGTGGGCATACCTACCATTCTAATTCCAACTCAATCTATCTAGTTTTCTTTAGTGTATGGTTCTGAAGCTGTTCTACCATTAGAAGTGCAACTTCCATCACTAAGGATAATAACAGGTAGTAAAATCACTACAGAGCAGAATGACAAGTTGAGGTTTGAAGAGCTCAAAGGTTTGGAGGAGAGACGTCTACGGGCGTGTTAGAACCTCGAGTTGTACAAAGCCAAGATGATTCAAGCTCACAATAAGCTAGTCCACCCTAGAGCTTTTTAAGTAGGATAGCTTATTTTAGTTCTATGGAGACCAATTGTTGCCCACGAAAGATGGGAGGCAAGTTTGAACCCACTTGGGAAGGCCCTTTTGTTATAGAGAAGGCATACCAAGGAGGATCTTATCAAATTATTGATTGTAAAGGGGAACACCCAATGCTTCTAATTAATAGGCTCTATTTGAAGAAATACTATCCATAAAATTATGCTTGAAAATATTATCATCAAAATATTCTCTTCATTTAAATCATTGTTTGCTTATTTGTGAATCCGCTCTGACTTATTTAGGGTGGGTGTAAGAGAACCCAAGAAGGACCGTATCCTTCTTTCACAACATGAATATAAATTAAACATGATTCCCCAATGCTACTAGAATAGGAGTGAGAGAACCTAAGAGGCATCTATTTTTAGCATGGCTAAGTTAGGTATAAGAGAACCAAGTGGCATCCTTTCTTGGTGGAATCACCAGCCTTAGTGGCACCCTTTCATCAACTTTTAAGCATGTTTTAGAATAGGTGTAAAGAACTGGTGACATCTATTCCCTAACATAGCACAAACACATATCTTTTATCTCAGGCTATTTTGATGTGGGAGCAAGCCCCTTATGGCACCACTCATTAGCTGTTAGGTCAGTGACATGCTACCTTGCTAGTGTGTCACCCCAGTGGTCATTTGTGTGGAAAATGTGAGTCCCCACACTTTCTTCCAGACTTGACCATTACAAACCAATGAGCTCCTTATTAGTTTGGTAGGCCTCACTGCGCAACCAATAAACTACCTCATGTTGGCTTTGTTTAAGAAGATGTAAGCCTATACGCTTTCTTCTTGAACCACCAAGCACTAGGTGGTATATTTAAGGCTTAGGATAAGTCCCCATGGCTCTTTTCCTCTCAACCACTTTTGAGTTGATATAAGTCCCCTAGTGGCATTCACTCAGGTAGCCCTAGGTTGATTATTTGAGACGGACTATCCCCAATCGGTTCGTAGAGGATGTGAGTCCACAATGCTTTCTTCATAGGCTAATTATTGCAAACTGATTGGCACCTTAGGTTGGTTGATGTTTACTATGCTAAGATCGTCTCACCTGGTGGATACACCACTCTTGGCAAATGTGAGTCCCCACACTTTCTCCTTGAGTTGGCCACCAAATACCTATAGATATTATCTTCTCCATGGTTTTGGATAAAGCCCTTAGGGGCCTCTCCCCTGTAGGCACTCTACTTGGATCACATCCTTTTTAATCCCATTTATACACTACTCGGGTTACTTTTGCATTGGACAATCCCCCTTTCCTAGTAGTTCACCCCTATGGTTGGAAGAATTCATGATGCATTGATTCTCCCTTGGTTGATAAATTTGAGATAGGCTAGTGATATGAGCTCCTTTTAGTATGATCCCTTGGGTCCATGATATAACAAACAAACAAATTTATTTGCTGTGGATTAATTCAAGTGTGCATCCTATCTTTAGGCGGTGTCGTGAACTCCCTAGAATTACACTACACGTTGAGATAAGTCCTGGTGCACTCTCTATAGTAACCTAAGGTGGGTTCAATCTATTTTTCCAAATAGATTTCCCCAACATCATTTTCTTTGGAAGATATAAGCCTACTACACATTCTTTTCTAGCATGGCTATTGACTAGCCACAGTGGTACATGTTACCTTGCTAATATGTCTCCTCGTAGCCTTTTATTCAAAGATGTGAGCCCCATGCTTTCCTAAACTACCTATCAAGGCACCCCATTGGTTGGATAGTTCTCCCCTCGATTAGGAAGCTACTCTCTTTGGATTGGTAAATCTGGGGTAGGCCAAGGCTGACATGCCCCTATTTAGTGCAGTCCATCACAAACCAATGGGATCCATCAATTACAATTAAAAAAATGAAATTAATTTTGACTATCTTTGAGTTGATTTAAGTCCCCATAGGCATTCACTCAGTAATCAACCTAAGGTTGGGTTTGACCCATTGCCCTGGATCATCCATTGATCTCCTACTTTCGAGGATATAAGTCTACTACACTTTCTTCCTAATAGTTTGCTAGAAGGCAACCCTTTGGTTGGATAGTCCTACTATGTGGTTGGTAAACTATCACTTTGGGTAGTAAATTTGTAGCCAAGGCCAACATCTACTTAGTGCGATCCATCAAACCGGGGTCCATCTCAAAATTCAAAATTTAAAATTTGAAATAAAATCAACCAACCTCCCTGGAGTCAAATTGAACAATCAAATCAATTAGCTTCTCCTTTGAGATGCAAAATCAAACCTCCCAGTGAGTCAAATCTAACAAATCAAATCATCTTCTCCTCAATGAGATGAAAATCTTTCCAATCTCCCTAGTGGACTCAATTCAATCTAACTTTGAACTGTTCCCTTAGTGGAAGGTTCATCTTTTATCCCTGGATTCCAAATTCTAATCCCTCGGATTTCACTTATCCTCGGAATAACTTCTTTTCCTAGTGGAAAGCTCACATACTCAATCCCTAGTGGATTCATCCTTTGCTCTCTTATGTTTTCACATAAGTAGAGTCACATTGCACTAAGCTCTTGATTCCTTCTACACCTTGAGTTTAGGAGTAGATTGTTTCTTCTAGTGCTTGTGATCATTCGACATTGTTGATCATTTTGGCGGTGTACTTTGTCAGTCACACCACAGCTATTAGGCGCTCTTTGTTGACCTCACTTTTGGAGTGAGCTTTCAAATTCTCCATCTTAGACATAAGGACTCCTCTAAACACTAAGAGTTCCTTAGTCTTAAGACACTTCTAGTGATTAGGTGAACACTTAACCTAACCTTAGAGACTCAAAAAAGTTAGCCATATGACTAGGTTATGCCTTAAGGGTTTTAGAAAGACTTGCCTACCCTATAGCTTAAACCCAAATCCTTGATTCCTTCTTTCAAGTCAAACTTCAAACTCAAATCTTAAATCAATTCCAACCCAATTCATTTTTTGAAATCTTAAACCAAATCCAAAACCTTTTCTAAGCCCTTTGATTTCATCTTAGGGACTTAGCACAAATCAAATCTTAAATCAATTCCAACTCAATTGATTTTCTCAAATCTTAAATAAATTCCAACTCAATTGACTTTCTCAAATCATAAATCAATTCAAAACTCAAATCATGAATCAATTCCAAATAATTGAAACCCATGATCAATTCCAAATCCAAAATCTTTCCTAAGCCCTTTTGATTTCATCTTATGGACTTAGCTCAAATCAAATCTAAATCACTCCAAACTCAAAATATTTTCTCATAACCCATTTATATTCTCATTTATATTCACAAATATAAATGAAATATAAATTCAAATAACCAAAACTAAATTCAAAACTCAAATCCAAATCTAACTAAAATCCAACTTATACTCTTTCAAGTCAAATCCTTGAACTTTACCAAACCATTATCAAATCAATCCAAATCCTTGGATTTTCTCTTCAAACAGTTATTCCTTCATTCACATGCCCAAATATAAACATAAACTACAATCATCAGACCAAAATCAAACTAACCCAAGTCAAACCCTTGTTCATCCTTTGAACTTGAAATTGTCAAATGAACCAAAACCCATTTGACTCCAAATCACTTGCAATTGGATTTATATTTCAATCATAAGTCCATATGTGAGTTCAACTAAACTTGAATCAAGCCTTGATCAAGCCAATTGACCACTTAGGCTCACTTGACCCAAAGTGACCTAAAGGACCTTTTTGAGCCAAATTCTAATCCAACCCAAATTGGATTGAACTAAGCCCATCTAAGCCTCCCATTGTGAGCAACGATCATCCTAGGATGATCAATCACTCAAATTTGGTCAAACCAAGTCAAACATAGCCTTTGACCAAGTCAACACTTAGCCTAAATGAAACCTAAACAAGCTAAAATTCATTATAAGCCAAATGGATTGAAACCATTGATCTAAACTAGTTCATAATGAATGATTGAAATTGACCAAGCCATCAATTGAGCCAAACCAAGCCTAATTGGCCACTTGACCTAAGTTGACCCAAGTTGACATAAAAAGTCAAAATGGGTCAAATCTTGATCTAAGCCAAATTAATTATAGCCAATGGGTCAAACTCATTCTAAATTGATTATTGAACTTGACCAAAGCTTCAATTGGCCAAGACCCAACTAGCCCTTGACCATGAACCCAACTTGACTGAATCAACTTGAAATCAAACCAAACCAAAATTGATTGAAACCAAAGCTTGCAATACATTTTAAATGATCAACCAAGCTTAACCCATGACTTAACCCAATTAGGTCAAATGAGTCAAATTGGTCAACTTGACCCATTTGACCTAAATGAACCTAAATGAACCAAAATAAAATATAAACCAAATTGAACCAAACCAATGATACCCATAGGCTCCAAATGATCATTTGAACTTGATCTAATCCACAGTTTGACCCGATTTGACCAATTAGACAACATAACCCAATTTGTCCTAACTTGACCTATGTGGGTCAAATTGAACCAATTAAACCGAATGAACTCCAAATCACTTGAAATTTGGCCCAGCCTACTTTTGAATCATTTCAAATCTACCAAAATCAAATTCAAGGCTAAATGACCACTTTACCCATAGGTGAAAGGGTATCCTATGACCAAATTCACTTGGAATTTGGTCAAATTCTTTCTCAAGGCCACCTGGCATCCTTCTAGTCCTCCACTTGGACACCAAGCAGGGTGGTGAATATGACCCAATACACTCACCTAGTACATGGACACTCACTCTCCTTCTCTCCACTACCTAAAATAAATCACATGGGATGCTAAGCAGTATGAATTGACCAACCAATCTCAGCAATTGATCTAAAATGGCAACTCTACTCTTCACCATCTGATCCAAGGAGGGGGAGATATACTCCCCCTCATTCCCACTCAAATGAGAAGCACTAATTTTAACTGAGCTCTAGGAATCAAAACCAAGCATTCCTAAGCTTCCCAAATCCATTTCAAAACTTCCTTATTTTCTCCTTCTTGGTTTTTCTCAAGGTCGAATCAGGGGAGGTGAAGTGAAGATCCAACCCATCCAATTCTCCACCAAACCAAAATTAATCTTACAGTCACCATCAAGGGACCTTGTTGAGCTCAATCAAGTTGTTTCCAAAGTCACCAAGCCACAGGAAGGAGGACTTTGATCAAAGCTGATTTCCATTGAAGGGGAGCTTGGTCAATCGAGCCATCCACCACAAATCAAGACTTGATACCTTCAACAGGTCTTCATCTCTACTAGACGAAGCTACATCCTCTATTGGAAGAGCTGGTGATAGCCTCCAATGAGGTATTGCTCGAAATCGATCTTACGATGAAAATTGCTTGGTCCTCTCTGAAGGAAATTGTAATCACTTAAGATCTTGATCATTGGATTCATTGCTTCTGCTCCTCCAAAGGCATGGAGTGAGTTTGAACTCCATCTGAGCTTGGGTGGGCTCGGATCCAGCAACCATCGATGGACAACATCCATCTCTCCCTGCTCGAGAGGAGATAAATCACACCGTCCATTATGCATGATTGGAAGAGATGGTTGTGATTAAATCATGATAGATCTCCCTCTAATTTAAGCCTAAACTGCAGGATTAATCACAGTCATCCGATCTTAGATCGGATGGCCCGTGGAGAAAGCACGTCCACCGTCAGCTGACTCAGCCATGGATGTGACAACTTAAATAACCTATCCCATCGTGCCATGTGGTAAGCGTACCGCGTCAGCTACCATGTGGCCCGATGGGATTAAGAGCTTAATAAGCTTTAATTAATTCATTTTTAATGCTAAAACTTTCAAAATTCATAACTAATTATAGAAAAATCCAAAAAAATACAAGCTCAAGCTCATTTTAAAGATAACTCAGTAAGGAATAATATAAAATTAAAATTAATTAATTTTGAATAGTAATTTTCACTCAATTTAGGTTTTATTAGAAATTTAATTAGGCTAATTACTCTTTAATTACTTTAACAATTAATTCCAAACTTTCTAAGGTTAATTAGTAGGATGACCTCTGCCTCCCATGATTTTCTTAGAATTTACTGTTGGATTAATTAAGGGAATTGCTTCGTTCATTCTTAATCCCTCTCTTAACTAAATAAATGATTAATTAATCTATTAAATAGTGATAAATTCATTAATTAAGTATGTTAACCATCATGAAACAGTGAATGGACTTATGGAATGAGATTAGGATTTCTTTTCCAAATCTTTTCCCTAAGTTTCTTTATGTTTAGGTTTTAGGTTATTATTTTGGGTTTATTTTTAGGTATTATTTTTTAATTTAAGCTTAGGTTTATTTTTAGTTTATCTTATTTTATTTAGTTTTGGTTTAGGTTTAGGTTTAGTTTATTTTAGGTCAAAGTTTAAGTTTCATTTATTTTAGTTTAGTTTATTTTAGGTTTAGCTTTATTTTATTTTGTTTATTTTATTTTATTTTAGGTTTAGGATTTTTTTAATTTAGGGTTTAGTTTTTATTTTTTAATTATTTTTAGGTTTAGGTTTTTTAGTTTTAGGTTTTTATTTTATTTTTGTTTTATTTTATTTTTACTTTAAGTTTAGTTTTTATTTTATTTTTATTTTATTTTATTTAGGGTTATGGTTTTAGAGTTTATGGTTTAAGGGGTTTAGTGTTTAGGTTTAAGGTTTAGTGTTTAGGCTTTATGGTTTAGGGCTTTGAGGGTTTAGGATTTATGATTTAAGGTTTAGGGTTAGTCTAGGGTTTATGGTTTAGGCTTTAGGGTTTAGGGTTTTTAGGGTTTAAGGTTAGTTTAGAGTTTAGGGTTAGTTTAGGGTTTAGGGCTTAGGATTTTAAGATTCAAGCATAAGGTTTAGGGTTTAAGGTTTAGGGTTAAGGTTTAGGGTTTAGCGTTTACAATTTATGGTATGTTTAGGGTTTAGGGTTTAGGGTTTAGAGATTAGGATTTAGGATTTAGGGTTTAGTGTTTAGGATTTAGGGTTTAAGGTTTTGAGAGTTTAGGGATTAAGATTTACGATTTAGGGTTTAGGGTTTAGGGTTATAGAGGGGTTTAGAGTTTAGTGTTTAAGGTTAGTTTAGTGTTTAGTGATTAGATTTTAGGTTAGTTTAGCATTTAGGATATAGTGTTTAGGTTTTAGGGTTTAGGTTTGTTGGGGACTTTAGGGTTTAGGGTTTAGGGTTTAGGCTTCAAAGATTTTTTTTTAAAATTAAGTAAACTAGTAGGTTTAGGTTTATTTTATTTATTTAGTTTATTTTTTATCTATTTGAGTTTATTTTATTTTATTTTTTATTTAGGTTTATTTTTTTATTTAGTTTAGTTTATTTATTTTAAATTTATTTATTTCAATTTAGGCTTAAGTTTAGGTTTATTTTTTAGTTGAGTTTTATTTTTATTTTATTTTTTAGGTTTAGGTTTTATTTTTTATTTTTAGTTTTAGTTTTAGGTTTAGGTTTTTATTTTATTTTTTTAGGTTTAAGTTTAATGTTCTTATTTTAATTTTATTTTTAAGTTTTATTTTTTAGTTTAGGCTTAGGCTTATTTTTAGTTTATCTTAATTTATTTAGTTTAAGTTTAGGTTTAGGTTTAGTTTATTTTAGGTTTAGGTTTAGGTTTTATTTATTTTATTTTAGGTTTAGGATTGTTTTATTTTATTTATTTTACTTTTATTTAGGTTTAAGTTTTTTTTAGTTTAGGGTTTAAGTTTTTTTTAGGTATTATCTTTATGTTTATTTTTTAGGTTTAGGTTTCTATTTATTTTTTATTTTATTTTAGGTTTATGTTAATTTTTTCATTTAGTTTTTTTTTTTTATTTTTTTATTTAGGTTTAGGGTTTTAAGGTTTAGCACTTAGGGTTTGGGTTTAGGTTTAAGGTTTAGTATTTAGGCTTTAGGCTTTAGGGTTTTGAGGTTTAGGGTTTAGCATTTAGGGTTAACAGGTTTAGGGTGGTTTAAGGTTTGTTTAGGCTTTAGGCTTTACTTTAGGCTTTAAACTTTAGGTTACTATAGTTTAGGAGTTCATGTTTAAGGTTTAGGTTTAGGGTTTAAGTTTAGGTTTAATGTTAGGTTGTAGGTTTAGTGTTTATAATTTAGGGTTGTATGCCATTTAGGTTTTTGGGTTAGTTTAGGGTTTATGGTTTAAGGTTAGCTTAAGGTTTAGGGTTTAGGATTTAGGGATTAGGGTTTAGGGTTTAGTGTTTAGGCTTTAGCGTATAGGGTTTTGGGGGTTTAGGGTTTAGGGTTTAGGGTTTAGGTTTTAATGTTTAGGGTTTAAGGTTTAGGGTTTAGGGTTTAGGATTTAGGGTTGTAGGCTTCATTTAGGGTTTTGTGTTAGTTTAAGGTTTAGGATTTAGGGTTTAGGTTGGTTTAGGGTTTAGATTTTAGAGTTTAGGATTTAGTGTTTAGGGTTTAGGGTTCAAGGTTTAGGTTTTTTTAGGGTTTAGGGTTTAAGGTTTATGGTTTATTTTATTTTTATGGAATTTTTTTTAAATTATGTAAACCTAGTAGGTTTAGTTTATTTAGTTTATTTAGTTTATTTTTTATTTATTTATTTTTTTAGGTTTATTTTTTATATTTATTTAGTTTAGTTAGTTTATTTATTTTCAATTTATTTATTTTAGTTTTGGTTATTTATTTTATTTTTTTAGGTTTAGGTTTAGGTTTATATTTATTTTTTAGCTTGGTTTTATTTTTGTTTTATTTTCTTGGTTTAGGTTTTTATTTCTTTTTAGGTTTAGGTTTGGGTTTTTTTTTTACTTTTTTAGGTTTGGGTTTTAGGTTTTTTTTAGCTTTATTTTTAGGTTTTTTTTTTTATTTTGGTTTATTTTTTGTTTATTTTATTTAATTTAGTTTAGGTTTTAGGTTTAGTTTATTTTAGGTTTAGGTTTAGGTTTTATTTATTTTAGTTTAGGTTTAGGTTTATTTTATTTTTATTTTAGGTTTAGTTTTTTTTTAGTTTAGGGTTTTGGTTTTATTATTATTATTTTTTAGGTTTATTTTTTAAGTTTAGGTTTTTTTTAGTTGATATTTTATTTTATTTTTATTTTAGGTTTAGTTTTTATTTTATTTAAATTTTTTATTTTTAAAGTTTAGTTTTGTTTTTATTTATTTAATTTTAGTTTAGTTTTTGTTTTTTATTTTATTTTCTTCTTAGGTTTACTTTTAAGTTTAGGTTTAGGTTTAGGTTTTAGTTTAGGTTTTTATTTTATTTTGGTTTAGGTTTTTTTATTTATTTTATTTTTAGGTTATATTTAGTTTAGGTTTAGCTTTTTAGCTTTTTAGGGTTTAGGGTTTAGGGTTATGGGTTTAGGGTTTTGGGTGTAGGGCTTAAGTTTTAAGGTTTAGGGTTTAGGGTTTAGGTTTTAAGGTTTAAGGTTTAGGGTTTGGGGTTTTAGGATTTATGGTTTTGGGTTTTAGGGTTTAGGGTTTAGGGTTTAGGGTTTAGTGTTTAGGGTTTTGGGTTTAGGGTTTTTAGGGTGTAGGGTTTAGGGTTTAGGGTTTGAGTTTTAGTTTAGAGTTTAGGTTTTAGGTTTATGGTTTATGTTTTAGTTTAGGGTTTAGGGTTTTTCAATTTTTTTAATAGAGAACAAATTCAGATTCAGCATTTCTTCTTTTTGATTTCATCAACCAAGTAGCACACCAAGTTTTCTAAGACATAAGAGATAACATAGATCAAAATTGAGCATGCATAAAGCAAATCAAAAACACTAGATAAGTAGAACCATCTTTCTTTGTAAATACCGCAGTTCCTGGCGTAGATCGGATCGACTTGATTTCTCAGTTCCCATCGAACCACCCCAACCTCTGGTAGTGGATCCACCATCATATCCGAATCTACCTCACCACCATGGTGTAACCTTGTCGCTCCTCCCACCTCCATAACCACTAGTGCTCCGACCACCACCACCATATCCACCAGCACCTCCAGATCCCACACCACCACTGCGATAACTGCCGCCTCTACCTTTGCCACCACCACTAGATCTAGACTGAGCTTGGTTGATGGTGATGTTCCTATCATCAAGGTTTGCCCATTCTTAGGGTTTAGGTTTAGGTTTAGGTTTCTTAGGTTTTAGGGTTTAGGCTTATTTTTTAATTTATTTAGTTACTTTAGGTTTAGTTTTAGGGTTAGGGTTTAGGGTTTTAGGTTTTAGGTTTTATGCTTTGAGGCTTTAGGGTTTAGGGTTTAGTGTTTAAGCTTTAGGCTTTAGGGTTTTGGGTTTTTAAGGTTTAGGGTTCATTTAGGGTTTGGGGTTTAGGGTTTTAGGGTTTAGGGCTTAGGGTTTAGTGTTTAGGGTTTAGGGATTAGGGTTTAGGGTTTAGGGATTTTTTTCAGAAAGTTAGAATTTTATTACCATAAAAGGAAAAGATATAATGTCCTTAAAAGGGGTAAAGCTCTAAAATTCTACTGCTCTCAGAGCTACAAGAAACCTAAAGAGCTAAACCCCCATCTAAGTATAGTAGAAAAAGAAAAGAAAATAAAAGAGCAAATACAAAAGCTAAAATCATAAGAGAAAAGGACACAAAGTAAGACTAAAATAAATCTTGAAAATACTAAAAGGATGACTCAGCATTAGTTCATGATTCCTTTGAGAAAGCAAGATAAGCAAGATTGATAGCAACAACACTTGGGTTGACTAAGTAATGACCATTCCCTCTGTAAAGTTCCAACCTATAAAAGAAATTTGCAAAACACTACAAAGGCAAAAGTTATAGCTAAAAAGGATAAGGATGAAGAGAGGAAAAGGAAAGAGCTGAGAAAGAGATGGCTCAGGCTCATTTAGGGTCATCTCAAGGAGAAACAATACATGTGAGCATCCAAACTTCATAAAGAAGGGTTACATTCATACATAATGCTACCAACTAGAGAGAAGAGGTGAGTAACAACAAAACTATCATAGGCAGCATACTTGATATAAGCAAACATCCATGGCCAGCAATCTTAGAGTTCTAGATCTTGCACCATTAAATAAAGAGCAACCGACCCGACACCAACCAAACCAAAGAAAAACCATAACTAATCATAATAAGAGGAGAACCAACTCAGAACACCAACAATAGCCATTATCCAAATACCCATCCAAGCTCCAAGCGAGAGAAAACTAGAACTAGCCTTCAGCAAGCACCAGACCAATGCTAATTAATAGAGAAATAATGAACACAAACAAGAATGGAGCCCTCAAGACAAAGTCCTAACAAGTAGCAATTAGTAAGTCAAACTAGGGTGAGCACCACAAATGACTAAATAACTCAGAAATGAAACCATCAACTGAAGGAAACATAAGCTGCAGCCAGTGCAAATCATCAGAAGATAAAACAGCCACAAAAAATGGGGCTAAAGGCAACAACCAAAACTAGAAATACCAATCCAAAAGAACCAACAAAGTTTCGGCAAGCACAATAAAAGGCTCTAGAAAATTGTCCAAGAAGATGGAAAAGACCAACAGGGAAAAAATCAAGCAACCAAGATTCCATGGACAAATAAAAGTCCTTCAACTAAACCAGCTAAGTAAAATAGCCATATGGAAACCACCAGAGAAAAGCTAATCATAAGTAACCAATAAAGGAAGAATCCCCAACAGCCAAGGAAACACAACAAACTAACAAAGCACCACACAATAAAGGTCTAAAAGAAGCACAGCCACCATAGAAAGGCAACAATTGCAGCTAGCCAAGACCAGCCAAAAAACTAAACTTCCCAATAAGAAAGACTAACTAGACAGGAAGCACAATAATAATAGAAAATGTGCAAATAATGTACCTGGAAGAGGCTAATCTCAGGAGATTCACCAAACACAAAACTAAGGCAAAAGAAGTATCCAATAATAAAAGGAACTGAGAGGCAACCCCCAAAAAAACTAGGCAAGAAATTCTCCAAATGAAGGTCCATAAAGGCAACAACCAACAGCAGTTCCCACTAAGAAGGCCAGCCATCCAACCATGAAAAATGAGTAAAAAGTATTTCAAGTTCAAGAGGAAAGCCAACAAACCAACTAGTGCAAAAAATAGATTAAAGCTAGAGCATAAACTATCTCATCCACCTAGTAACTAGACTAACAAGACAAAGAAGACAATAGCCACCAGGCCAAAAAAACCCAACCAACCTAACTTGAAAAGACAGGAACCACCAGGCCAACCAAAAAGTAAGAAGTCAAAAACATAACCCACCTCATGACAAAAAGTAAAAATATGTTTAGGATTTAATGTTTAGGGTTTGGGTTTATGGTTTAGGGTTTAGGGTATAGTGTTTAGGCTTTAGGGTTTAGGGTTTTGAGGGTTTAGGGTTTAGGGTTTATGCTTTTTTAGAGTTTAGGGTTTAAGGTTTAAGGTTTAGAGTTTTAGGGTTTATGGTTATTTAGGGTTTAGGATTTTTTATAATTTAGTAAACATGTAATTTTGGTTTATTCAGTTTATTTAGTTAAATTTTTATTTATTTTGTTTATTTTTTTATTTATTTTTATTTTATTTTTATTTAGGTTTATTTTTTTTTTTTATTTAGTTTAGTTTATTTATTTTAGTTTAGATTTTTTATTTTAGTTTATTTGTCAAGTTTAGGTTTAGGTTTATGTTTATTTTTTAGTTTAGTTTTATTTTTATTTAATTTTTAAGGTCTAGATTTAATTTTTATTTTTAGGTTTAAGGTTAGGTTTTATTTTATTTTTTTAAGTATAAGTTCTAGTAGGTTTATTTTATTTTGTTTATTTTAGGTTTATGGTTTTTTTTTAGTTTAAGGTTTTGGTTTTATTTTTTTATTTATTTTTAGGTTTTATTTTTACATTTTTAGTTTTATTTTTTTATTTTATTTTAGTTTTTTATATATTTATTTTCTTTTTAGGTTTATTATATTTTTTTTTAGTTTAGTTTAGTTTAGGTTTCCATTTATTTTATTTTAGTTTAGTTTTTATTCTTTTATTTTATTTTATTTTTATGTTTAGGTTTAGGTTTAGGTTTAGTTTTATTTCATTTCGATTTAGGTTTTTTTATTTTATTTTTAGGTTTTATTTAGTTTAGGTTTAAATTTATAGGTTTTAGGGTTTAGGGTTTAGGGTTTAGGGTTTAGGGTTTAGGGTTTAGGGTTTGGGGTTTGGGGTTTAGGGTTTAGAGTTTAGGGTTGTAGGTTTTAGGGTTTAAGATTTTGGGTTTAGAGTGTAGGTTTAGGATTTTAGGGTTTAGGCTTAGTTTTAAGGTTTAGGGTTTAGGGTTTAGGTTAGGGGGTTTTTTTATTTCTATTATTTTTATTATTCTTATTTTTTAAAATTAAGTAAATTAATAGGTTTAGGTTTATTTAGTTTATTTTATTTTATGTTCTTATTTTTATTTAGTTTAGTTTGTTTATTTTAGTTTAGGTTTTATATTTTTGTTTATTTTTTAGGTTTAGGCTTATTTTTAGTTTTGTTTTACTTTTACTTTATTTTTTAGGTTTAGGTTTTGTTTGAAGGTTTAGGTTTAGGTTTTTATTTTATTTTTTTAGGTTTAGATTTTAGGTTTTTATTTTAGATTTATTTGAAGGTTGTATTTTTAGTTTAGGTTTAGATTTATTTTTAGTTTATTTTATTTTATTTAGTTTAGGTTTAGGTTTAGGTTTAGGTTTTATTTATTTTAATTTGTTTGATTTTAGTTTAGGTTTAGGTTTATTTTATTTTTATTTTAGGTTTAGGTTTTTTTTTTTAGTTTAGGTTTTAGGTTTTATTTTTAAGTTTAGGTTTTTATTTAGTTTTTAATTTATTTTAATATTATTTTAGGTTTAGTTTTTATTTTTAGGCTTTTTATTTTTTTTAGTTTTGTTTAAGTTTTTATTTATTTAATTTTAGTTTAATTTTTTTTAATTTTATTTTCTTTTTAGGTTTAGCTTTAGGTTTAAGTTTAGGTTTAGGTCTTAGTTTAGGTAATTTATTTATTTTTTAGGTTTTATTTAGTTTAACTATAAGTTTTTAGCTTTTTAGGATTTAGGGTTTAGGGTTTGGGCTTAATTTAGTGTTTAGGGTTTAGGGTTTAGGGTTTGGAGTTTAGGGTTTAGGGTTTATATTTTAGGGTTTAGGGCTTAGGGTTTAGGATTTAGAGATTAGGGTTTAAGGTTTAGAGTTTTTAGGGTTTAGGGTTTAGGATTTAGGTTTTAGGTTTAGGGTTTCAGGTTCTAGTTTAGGGTTTAGGGTTTTTGGTTCTTTTATTTTAACAGAGAATAAATTCAGATTTAACATTTCTTCTTTTCGATTTCATCAACCAAGTAACACACCAAGTTTCTTAAGATAGAAAAGGTAAAATACATGACAATTGAGCACGCATAGAGCAAATCAAAACCCTATATAACTAGAACTATTTCTACTGTAAAGACACAGTTTCATAAGCATCGAAAAAGATTGAATGTTCTTCAATTTCTCCAATTCCCATCAGAACCACCACCGTCTGTCAGTGGCGGGATCCACCATCATATCCCCAATCTCTCCCTCACCACCAGTGTAACCTCGCTCCTCCACATCCATAACCACCCTTTCGACAACCACCACATATCCACCAACACCTCTAGATCCACACACCACTGTAATAATGGTTTGCACTCATCATGACCCCATCAGGATCTAGGCGAGCACAGTTGTGGTGATGTTCTTATCGTCAAGGTTCTACCCATTCTTAGGGTTTAGGTTTAAGTCTATTAGGGTTTAGGTATACTTTTTTAATTTATTTAGTTACTTTAGGTTTAGGTTTAGGGTTTGGGGTTTGGGGTTTAGGGTTTAGGGTTAAGGCTTAGTGTTTAAAGTTTTAGGTTTTATGCTTTTAGGGTTTAGGTTTTAGGGTTAGTGTTTAGGGTTTAGGGTTTAATGTTTAGGCTTTAGGGTTTAGAGTTTTTAGCATGTAAGGTTAGTTTAAGGTTTATGGTTTAGGGTTTAGGGTTTAGAGTTTAGGGTTTTAGGGTTTAGGATTAAGGGTTTAGGGTTTTAGGGTTTAGGGTTGTTTAAGATTTAGGGTTTGGAGTTTTATTTTTTTGGGGGGAGGGGGGGAGTTAGAATTTTATTACCATAAAAGAAAAAGATACATTATCCTTAAAAGGAGTAAAGCTCTAAAATTCTACTACTCTTAGAGCTACAAGAAATCTAAAGAGCTAAACTCCCATCTAAGTACATTAGAAAATGAAAACAAAACCAAAGAGCAAATACAACAACTAAAAAGCATAAGAAAACTAAAACAAATATTGAAAATAGTAAAAGAATAAGTGAGTAGCAGTTCATGATTTCTTTGAGAAAGCAAGATAAACAAGATCCACATCAATAACACTATGGTTGGATGAGTAATGACCATTCCCTCTATAAAGTTCCAACCTATAAAAGAAATTTGTAAAACACTATTAAGGCAAAAGTCATAGCTAAAAAGAATAAGGATGAAGAGAGGAAAAGGAGAGAGCTGAGAAAGAGAAGGCTCAGGCTCATTTAGGGTCATCTTAAGGGGAAACAATACATATGAGCATCCAAACTTCATACAAAAGAGTTACAATCATATGTAATGCTACCAACCAAAGAGAAGAGGTGAGTAACATCAAAATTATCATAGCATACGATAAGCAAACATCCAAAAGTAATGGTAGAGTTCTAGATCTTGCACCATTAAACAAAGTGCAACCGTCCAACAACCAGCTACAAGCCAAACCACCAAAAAAAACCAAAATAGACTTATCATAATAACCCAAAGAGAGGTCATAACCAAGTTAGAACACCAACAACAACCATTATCCAGATACCCATCCAATCTACAAACTTGGGAAAACCAGAACCAACTGTTAGCAAGCACCAGACCCATGCTAATTAACAAAGAAACATCCAACAAAACCAAGATAGGAGCCCTCAAGCCAAAGTCACAACAAGTAGCAGTCACCAAGCCAAACCAGGGTGAGCAACCATAAATGACTAAATAGCTCAGAAACCATCAATGAAGGAAACATAAGTTGAAAAATCACAAGAAGATAAAATAGTCACAAAGGGGCCAAAGGTAGTGACCAACCACCGAAACCAAAGTCAATCAAAGGATCAACAAAGGTTAGTAAGAAAAGGCTTTAGCAAATTGTCCAAGAAGAAGGAAAAAAACCAACAAGGAAAAAATTAACAACTAAGATTCCAAGGACAACTAAAGTCCTCCAACCAAACTAGCTAAGTAAAAGCGACCATAAGGCAACCACCAAACAACATCATCATGTTACCAATAAAGAAAGCATCCCTAGTAGCCAAGGAAAAGCAAAAAAAAACAAAAGTACCACACAATAGAGGTCCAAAAGAAGCACAACAACCATAGAAAGGCTAGTTGCAGTAGCTAGCTAGGACTTTTCGAAAAACTAAACTTCCCCATCAACAAAGACTAAATCGACAGGAAGCATAATAATAACACAAAATGTGTTAAACATAATGCACCCAAAAAAGCTTATCTTATGAGAATAACCAAATGTAAAACCAAGGCAAAAGAAGCATCCAACAATAAACAATAAGGAATTGGGAGGCAAACCCAAAATACTAGCCAAGAAATTCTCCAAAAGAAGGCCCAGAATGGCAACAATAATGGGTTCCACGGAGGCCACCCATCCTTGAAAAATAAAAGTAATAGAGATCAGAGGAGAGCTAACAAACCAACCATTGCAAAAAATAGAATAAAGCAGGGCAGAAACCATCTCTCATCCACGATGTGAGTATGGGTAGATAAAAGACTGACCAACATAGAAACCAAGAAGCTAGAAGAACAGAAAGGACAACCCAAAAGCTAGAGGTCAAAACCATAACCCAGCTCAGACAAAAAAGTGAAAGTTCAAGGTTTAGGATTTAGGATTTAGGGTTTAGGGTTTAGGGTTTAGGGTTAGGGTTTAGGGTTTAGGGTTTAGGATTTATGCTTTAGGATTTACGGTTTAGGGTTTTGAAGGTTTAGGGTTTAGGGTTTAGGGTTGCAGGGTTTAGGGCTTAGGGTTTAGGGTTGTAGGGGGGTTTTTGGGTGTTGGTTAATTTAGGGTTAAAGGTGTATGGTTTTTTGGGGTTTAAGGTATAGGGTTTAGGATTTTAGGGTTTAGGGTTTAAGGTTTAGGTTTTAGGGTTTAGGGTTTAGGGTTTAGGGTTTAAGGTTTATTTTAGGTTTAGTGTTTTTTTTAAATTATGTAAACTCGTAGGTTTACATTTATTTAGTTTATTTTTTATTAATTTTAATTTATTTTATTTTTTATTTTTATTTAGGTTTATTTTTAATTTTTATTTAGTTTAGTTTATTTATTTTAGGTTTATTTATTTTAATTTAGGTTTTCTATTTTATTTTATTTTTAGGTTTAAGTTTATTTTTTTAGTTTGGTTTTATTATTATTTTCTTTTTTAGGTTTAGGTTTTGTTTTTTAATTTTTGGTTTAGATTTAGGTTTTTATTTTATTTTTTAAGGTTTAGGTTTTGGTTTTTATTTTAGGTTTATTTTTAGGTTTTATTTTTTAATTTAGGTTTAGGTTTATTTCCAGTTTATTTTATTTTATTTAGTTTTGGGTTTAGGTTTAGTTTATTTTAGGTTTAGTTTTAGGTTTTATTTATTTTAATTTAGTTTATTCTAGTTTAGGTTTAGGTTTATTTTATTTTATTTATTTTAGGTTTAGGTTTTATTTTTTTTATTTAGTTTTAGGTTTATTTTTAAGGTTTACGTATTTATTTAGTTTTTATTTTACTTTAATTTAGGTTTATTTTATTTTTATTTTACGTTTAGTTTTTTTTTATTTAGGTTTTTTATTTTTAGGTTTATTTTATTTTTTAGTTTAGTTTAGATTTTTATTTATTTTATTTTAGTTTAGTTTTATTTTTTATTTTATTTTCTTTTTAGGTTTAGGTTTAGGTTCTAGTTTTAGTTTTGGTTTTTATTTTATTTAGGTTTAGGTTTACTTATTTATTTTATTTTTAGGTTTTATTTAGTTTAGGTTTAGGTTTTTAGATTTTTAGGGTTTACGATTTAGGGTTTAGGGTTTAGGGTTTAGGGTTTGGGATTTAGGGTTTAGGATTTAGGGTTGTAGGTTTTAGAGTTCAGGGAATAGGGTTTAGGATTTAGGGTTTAGGGTTTAGGGTTTTTTTATTTGGTTTTTAATTTTTTTTTTTTTTGTTTAATCAAGTAAACTGCTAGGCCTAGGTTTATCTAGTTTATTTTCTTTTTTTTATTTAGGTTTATTTTTTTTTAGTTAATTTAGTTTATTTATTTTAGGTTTTTTATTGTAGTTTATTTTTATGTTTTAGGTATTGGTTTAGGTTTATTTTCTAGTTTAGTTTTATTTTTAATTTTTTTTTAGGTTTAGGTTTTAGTTTTTGGTTTTTATTTAAGGTTTATTTTAAGGTTTTCTTTTTTAGTTTAGGTTTAAGTTTATTTTTAATTTATTTTATTTTATTTAGTTTAGGTTGAAGTTTTGGTTTAGTTTATTTTAGGTTTAGGTTTAGGTTTTATTTATTTTAGTTTACCTTTTTTTAGTTTAGGTTTGGGTTTGTTATATTTTTTATTATAGATTTTTTAGGTTTAGATTTTATTTTTTATTTATTTTATTTAGGTTTATTTTAATTATTTTTTTTTTTATTTTAGTTTTGTTTATGTTTATTTATTTTTATTTTATTTTTATTTTATTTTATTTAGGTTTAGGTTTAGGTTTTATTTATTTTATTTTATTTTTATTTTATTTTGTTTAGGTTTTATTTATTTTATTTTAAGTTTTATTTAATTTAGGTTTAGGTTTTAGCTTTTAGGGTTTTTAGTGTTTAGGGTTTTGTTTTAGGGAAAGTTAGAATTTTACCAAAAATAAGGGATATAGTGTCCTTAAAAGGGTATAGAAAAGTTCTTCATAAAGCTACAAAACCTAAAGAGCTAGCCCATCTAAGTATAATGGAAAAAAATTAAAGAGAAATACAACATTTAAAAGCAAATGAGAAAAGACACAAAATAAGACTAATATAACTCAAGAAAGCAAGAAAGACTTTATACCATGATCCCTTTGAGAAGTCAAGATAAGAAGATCCACATCAACAATACTTGAGTTGAAAAGATCATTCCATGAAGTTCCAACCGAAAAGAAATCTACAAAACACTACAAAGGCAATGGTCATAGAAGGGAGATAAAGTAACAATTTAGAAAGAGCTAAGAAAGAGAAGGTAGCTTAAGATCATCTCAAGGGGCAACAATACATATGAGCATCCAAACTTTATGAGAAGAGTTACAATCATATGGATGCTACCAACCAGAGAGAAGGTATGAGGAAACATCAAGGCCATCATAGCTAGCATATCTAATATAAGCAACCATCCAAAGCAAAATAGTCCATAGTGATCCAATTCCTGCACCAAACAAATAGATAAAAATAACTAGCTAGCAGCTCGCCAACAGCCAACCCACCAACCAAAACCCACAACAAACGAATCACTTAAAGCCAACATCCGAAAGGGATCAAGCTAATATAAACCAAGCAAGAACTCCACCAAAGCAACCACCAAGAAGAGAAACACTAAAGGGGAAGTCATCATAAATAGGGGAACAACACAATTGAGCAAAATAGTCTCAAAGGAAAACAACAACCCACTATCTCCTGAGCACTAGAATCCAAATGAGGTAAAACCTCCACCCAAATAGCAAAATAGTAGAGATAAGAAGAGGAAAGAAGTATAGAGAGGCCAAGAGGGCATGAAATTACCATCAAAACCACCACCAAGGTACAAAAGAATAGCAAATCCACCACCACCAACCAAGAGACAAATATCAGGAAACAAGGAGAGCCAAATAAACCATATGGAGTCAATACCAACAGCCAACATAAAAATCCCAAAAACACGCCACAAGCATCCAAAGAAGATAGCCACAAAACCCCTCAAGCAGAACTGAACAACAAGTCCTAAATAAAAACCATAAGAGCTCATATCCTCCACCAACAAAATATAATAAAATAACCCAGCCAATCAATAGATGAGAGAAAGAAGAAAAAATTGACACCTAAACTGGGAACAAAAATAAAGGAAAAGTAGCTGCAGCTAAGAGAGGATAACTAACCTAGGAGCAGACTAGAAACCAAACCAAAAGCACCTAAACCAACCATCAAACACAGCCAACACATCCACCCAGCCAACCACCAAAAAAAATACAAACCACAATAACCAACAAACCAACCAACAAAGCCAATACAAAGACCAAAAGAGGGAAAGAAGAACAGAGACAAAACACAACCCAATTGAGATCTCCAAAATAACCAAGAAACAAAATGGTACCCTACAAGAGAAAGCCAAGGAGGAACCACCCAACCACAAACAAAAAAAACTATAAGGAAAGGAACAAGGCCAAAGATAAACAAACCCCTTCCAAATCCCAAAGAGCATAGTCACCAAGGAGAAATGGGAAGACAACAACCACACCTCCACCCAGGGAGAGGGAAAAACCAACCAGCAGAAGCCCCCAATCCATACCAGGAAAGGAGAACATCAACCACCAAAAAAAACCCAAAACTCTAAAAGAGGCCAATGGCGCCATGAAAAATAACCACCAAAATAGCCAAGAAGATGGAAGGAACAAATAGCAATAAACTAGTAACCAATCATAAAAAAAATCCACTGATAAGGATATAAAAAACTAGGCAAACCCAACATCCATTAATAAAAGGTAGGCCAAAAAATCGACAACCACAACCCAAAAGGAGACCCTAAAAAATCACTAGTGGAAAAGAAGCATAACATGAGCCATAGAAAGAAAACCACCATCTTAAAGGATAACCAATTAAAACCACTATGACCCAAAAAAGGGTCACTTAAAGAATGGGGTTAAGAGGAAGGGTGTTTAAGTATGAAATAAACTCAAGAAAAAAACCACTTCTAGTGAGGCATAAAATAAACAATGAAAAATAGTCCAATAACCAAGATAAAAAAAAAGATTAATAAAATAGTAAGGTTAAAATCGAGGTAAGGCAATCTAGTGTTATCCATTGACAAGATGCTAGCTAATCATGGTTATCAAATAAAGTATGCTCATTTCAACTCCCAAATTAGAAAATTAGCATAAGCATTACCTTCACGAAGAATGTAAAAATTTTAAAACTTGTGAAAGAAGCTTTTAGTGTGATTAAGAAGATAATCATCATTCCCCATTTTATTATTATTGAGTATATCAAGTAATCAAAGAGCATCAACTTCAATCCAAATATTAAAGAGGCCTTTGCTTAAACAAATATCAATAACTTTGTTAATAGCCATGAGCTCAACATTAATAACAAAATAACCTTTGAGGGGGTAGGCAAAGCACAAATGATAGTGCCTTTAGGATCCCTAAGAATTTCACCACAACCATCAGTATTGATCTTAATAAAATTATTTTAGTCTTAATCCAATGTATAATCCTAATACTCTTGTAGGAAGGATCACCATGCAAAGTGATACCCAATTTTTTTAGCCAGAAATTTATAACCTCTAAAGTGAAGATTACTAATTAAATTTGCATTAAATAAAACATGGATTTTTTTTTTCTTTAGTTATAGCAAGGATCCTTTTAAGGTTCATAAGGATATCATGATATTTAGCATCATTTCTATCCATTCAAATGAACCAAATAAGGGTAATAGAATTAAAACTTTGTATGACCTTCCGAGTTTTATGGAAACAAACTACAAGAAGTTGATATGATGAAAGAGAGTCAGAAATTAGTTAGTGTTAAATAAATCATCATACCATATCCAAAGTTTGAAGCAATACACCATTGACAAAAACATGATTAACATTTTCAATATGAAAGCAACAATAGCACTTGGAAGGTAAATAAAACCCTTAAGCTAGTGAATCAACAGATGAAGTTATTCAAAATCCTCCAAGCTAAAATAGAATATAAATGTGAATGATATTGTTCCAAAGTTTAATGAAAACATTAGAGGTGTTTTGTTTATTTCTAATAAAATTCAAACCTTTAATAACAAAATCACCATTGTAGGAGAGCTTGAAAAAAATTTAAAAGATAGAAACAAACTTGTAAAAAAAAATAGATGTAGTTCTCAACTTTGTTTTCATTCCAATTATTAAGCCAAAAAAAAAGTTAACTTTGATAGCAAAGAGAGTGTGTAGATAAAAGGGAGTCAATAGAGCCATTCCAATCCAATTATCTTGCCAAAAGAAAGAAGAACCAATGAATACCCCAAGATATTAAGATTCAACAACCCATTTAATGAGCAAAGGCTTTTCCAAAGAGAGTCACCAACTTTATAAGCATAGTTATGAGGGTGTTTACCTTGGAATATTTTTCCATCATAAAATTAGCCCAAAGGCTATCATTCTTTGAAATTCCACCAACTTATGAGAGAAGGTAGTGATAGCTTCATGAATAGGTTTGAAACTAAGACCACCTTCACCCAAAGGACCACAACATTTATGCAAGGTAGTCTAATGCATTATTTTAATAGAATTATTGGACCACCAAAAAAATTTGTTAAGCAAGTGATCAATTTTGATAAGAGTATAATTAGTGGAATAATAGTTTGAATCAAATAAAGAGGCATTGAATTGAGAGTGCTTTTAAGAATAGTGAGTCTGCCACCAAAGGAAAGTAAATGGAATTCCCAAACAGAAATTTTATTTAAAATTTTTTGAATTTACTCATCAAAAAGGTTGGATTGTTTAGGACCTTTAAAAAGTGGAGCACCCTAAGTACTTAAGATGTAAGTGTTGATGCTTAAAATTAGTGATATGAAGGATTTGATTGATTTTATTATTAGAGATACTTGAATAAGTAATAAAATAGCTTTTATTATCATTGATAGAAAGACCACTTTCTCTACCAAAATTATTTAAAAAAATCTTGAGGTTCTTGATATGATGAATAGAAGCATTGCAAAAAAATAATAAAATCATCTACAAAGCTTAAGTGGGAAATAGAAGACCACCAAGAGTTTTAAAGGATAATAATGCTCCTAGATAAGTACTCAACATCAATAATAAATAAAGCAAGAGATAAAGATCCCCTTATCTTAAGCCATGGAAGAAGGAAAGAAGCCCAAACCCCATTACAAAAAATAGAGAACTAGAAATTATTACTACAATTTTAATAAGAAAATAAATTTAGTAGAAAACCCAAATAAATTAAGAATATGGAAAAGGAAATCCCAAGAGATATTATTATCAAAAGCCTTGGTAATATTTAATTTGAAAAGAATGTTTCCACCTCTAGTCTTAGCATCTAAATCATGAATTAATTCTGGGCAAGTAAAATGTTCCAAAATAGATCTACCTCTAACAAAACCAGGTTAAGAGAGATAATCTTATGATGGACTAACCAATGGCAAGAATTTTGGAAATCAACTTATTGAAGAAGGTGCAAAGACTAATAGGTCTAAAATCACCCAATAGTCCGGGTTATCTTTCTTAGGTATGAGAATAATAGTGCTAAAAAATATCTAAGAGGATTACCAATAAAAAAATCAACCACACCTCAATTAGATCAATTTTAATAATAAACCAACATTTTTGGAAAAATTGGGTAGTAAAACCCTAGACCGCAGAAGAATCTCTGCTCATGCTATTAAGTTTAAAAAATTTCATCTTCATTAAGCACATTAGTAAGAATTTTATTATCATCATTGGTAATAATAAAAGGAATTAAGTGCAATTTAGAAATAACTTCATAAGAATAACTCTTATTAAGCATATTTCTAAAATAATTAATGCCTAAATCCTTAATATCATTATTCTTCGTAATCCATTCTCCATTGTCATCTTTAATTTTTTGAATATTTTTAAGGCTCTCTTTATTAACTAAAGCATGAAATAGTATTCCCGTCACCAATGTGTTTACTAGCATCTTTTGGTGCCAATAAGTCTCTTCCATATTTTGAAAATTAACAAGCTTATCTTTCACCTCAGTCAATTCTTTAATCTTAGAAGGATCAGACATAACAGAGACTTCAAGATCACAAACCAATTTTTGATATCTTTGATATTAGAAAAAAGTTTTAAAGATAATGCTTGTTCCACCAACCCTAATTTTGTTAGTATTTTAAGCTTAAACCAAATTCTATTCATCCCCATAATAGAATTACCAGGATGTAAAGGAGCTTTTCATTGTTAGCCACAACATTAAAAAATCAATATGTCAATCCACATCTCAAATCTAAAAGGAGAGAAATTTTTAATCTATTAGAATTATCTTTAATAGAAACCAAACGAGGAGCATGATCAGACTAGGTTTGGCTTAAATTATCGACAAAAGTAATAGGCCATTGACTAGTTTAATGAGTATTAAAAAGAATTTGGTCCAACCTTTGCCAAAGTCTAGAGTTTTGCCAAGTATAATTAGAACCCTTAAAACCAATATTAATCAAATTACAATCAAGGATCATATTGGAAAATTCTTCCATGGAATGAAGATTAAGAGAGCAACCACCACTTCGTTCAGAAGAGAACAAAATAGTGTTAACAAACAAAGGTTTATTGATGAGGTGGGAAAATTAGTCAAGTTATCCCAAAGAAGGTTTCTACCAGATCTTATACATGCATAAACAAAAGAGCTCGAAACACAATAATCACCATAAGAGATTTGAGCATTGACAACTTGATGAAAATCATCAAGAATAGAAATGTCTATAAAGTTATTCCAAAAATACCAAATCATATTTCTAACATTAGAGAAAAAATTATTGAAACCGATCATTCTAGCAATATTGTTAATTTTATTAGCATGAATAAGCAGCTCTGTGAGTCACTATAGCACCCAAGAGTGGCGGGGTAGCACCCAAGAGAGGCTGGGGGGTGGTTGAATTAGGCGATAATAAAAAATTTTAAAAGTTAAATCTTAAATTTTAAGTTTTAATAAAGAATTAATTTTTGATTTTATAATGACAAGATATAATTCTTAATGCAACAAAAACAAAAATATAGTAAAGTAAAGAGAGACAATAGACACAATTTTTACGTGGTTCGCCAAACTCCAAAACAGGCCTATGTCCACCCCTCGCTAGGAATCCACTAAATATAAAATAGCTTACAAATAGTATGCTCCTATAACGAGGTGAGTATAACCCCTACAACAATATGTACTCTCCTACAAAGGGACGAGTACAACCCCAATATAAACTTTATAGCACAAAAAGAAAAATACAAAATAATAAATTTTGATAAAATAAATCTCTCACAAATATACCAAGCTATCCAATTCAAAAAATGATCTCACAACTTATAAATGATCACTTTACAACTTAAGAATTTTGGCAAGATAAAATGGTCACTTAATATTGATAAGAAATAATAAAATAAATATTTTAAAGTGATCTTACTAAGATGTTTATGTTATTACAATTTGTAGACTAATATAAAAATGATTTCAAAATAAATTCACAATATTCTTTTGCACAATAAAATAAATTTCAGTAAGGATTAATTTATTATATTTTAATCAAAAGATGCTTTCAATTAATGCAAATGATCACAAAATACTTAAATAAAATTAGTATATGATAGATCTAAGTAGGCTAGTAAGCTTTTAATTAAAAAAAAATATCAACCAAATATGAAAATAATTTCATCATAATAAATTAATTTAAAATTCTTAAAATATACTTCTAAAATAGATCTAAGAATAAATGATCTTTCAAAATAAGACTAATGAAGAAATATTTCAAGAAACCAAAAGGAATTTATAGGAAGTTAAAAATTTCAACAAGTTGAAATAGATCTTAACAACTATCACAAGAGTTTTTCATAATAAAAATGATTGAGAAACTTTAATGTGAAAAATAATGTCCAAAGACTAATCCACCAAAAAGTATAAATTGGAAAGAATAAATAGATGGTGAAAATAGCATGAACAACAAAAAAAGGATTAAGATCAAGAAAATAAACTCCAAGTAATTTGAGAAAGCATGCTTAGTTGAAGATGTTGAAGCTTCCACACCAAGGATTTGATCTTGCAATATGTGGAGAACACTTGGAAGAAAAATCTAAGAAATTTTCTCTTAGATTTGTTTGGAGGGATTTTGAATTTGAGGAATGCTTTTATGAAGAGAATGAGGAATATTTATAGGCAAGAAGGTCATTTTGAATTATTTCAAAATAATATATTATTCTAACATCATGTTGTCATCTAATAATTTAATATTCAATAAAAATCTAATTTATATTAAATAAATATTAAATTCAAGTAGCCAAAATTTGGATATTCACATGGGCAAGTCAAAAATAATCAAATATGGCTCTTAATATATTCAAAACATGTAACATGCATTCATTATTAAAATTAGCTAATGTTTGAAATGTCATAATAAATTCAATTTTAATCAAATGTGGGTGGTCATGTAACCTATCAAATTAAAGGAAAACAATCCAAGGAATCTGTTGGAGTTGAAATCAGATAGAAATTCCTTGATTATAAAATTGCTTTGGCTAAAATACAAAATTTTACATATTTTTTTTAATTTTGAAATATGATATTTAAATATTATGATATAATTTATATATAATCATACATATGTTAGTTATCATATAACCTTTAAATTAAATTAAAATATTTAATTATATTAAGTAAATAAAATAATTACACTTAATAGTCATAATTTATTATCATTTATTATTTTGACAATTCAAATGCTATGTATGAAACATATAATTGAATGTTAATTAGATAGAGATTTATATAAATTAACCTCATTAAAATAATATGTTAAGTTGTGAGTAAATTGATTCATGCCAATGAACTCATATGATTTTCTAACATAGATATAAATGCATATAACCTAAAATATTGTATCTTGAGCTTCACATTATCCATTTTGATCTATCTTTCATTCTTCTACTCTTGCAATTGCCTCAAACATATTGTGAGATGTATTGGATATGTAATTAACAATTGATATATCTCAAACATATAAAAACATTCATTAGAACATCCAAGCATTCATTTGTTATCATCAAAATTGATCAGATTGAACATGAGGCTCATTAAGCCAACAATCTCCCCCTTTTTGATGATGATAAACTAATGTTGGGTATTGATTTTAATGAAGGTGAAAATTGACTTTTCATCATAGTTTTGAAAAAAATTATCTTCTAAAAAAATTTATGCACAAGAGATGAATAATGTTGCTCCCCCTAAAAGTATGCATGAAATAGACTTAATACTAAACAACATTTTACTCTTCTCCCCCTTTTGACAACATTAAAAAGTGAGAACAAACTACATATAATTTTAAATATTAGGATCTAACATTCCAAGCATGTGTCTTAAAGTACAAAAATGTTCTTCTAGTAATGGTTTTGTAAAAATATCTGTAATTTGTAAATCGGTACTAATGAAAATAATATTAACATCACCTTTCAAAACATGATCCCTAATAAAATGATGTCTAATTTATATATTCTTGGTTCATGAGTGTTGGATAGTATTTTTGTTCAAACTAATAGCACTTGTATTGTCACACTGAACTAGAATGTGATCTTGCTTAATGCCAAAATCTTCTAATTGTTGCTTTAACCAAAGGACCAGCAACAACCATACCGGAAGCTATGTACTCACCAAAAGGATAAAGCTATAATTTTGTTTCCTAGATGACCAAGACACAAGCGATGATCCTAAAAAATGACATGTGCTTGATGTGTTTTTTCTATCTACTTTGCATCTCACAAAATCAGCATTAGAATAAGCAACCAAATCACATGATAAAGAATTTTTAGAATACCATAAACCTAACCTAGTAGTGCCTATCAAATACCGAAAGATATGCTTGACTGCTATTAAATGAGATTCTTTCGGGTTGGCCTGAAAATGAGCACACAAATAAATAGCAAACATAATATCAGGCCTACTAGCAACAAGGTATAAAAGTGAACCTGTCATACTTCTATAAAGTTTTTTATCAACAGATTTTCCTAATTCATCTAATTCTAATTTTGTAGATGGGCTCATAGGAGTTTTACTAGATTTAAATCTTTTCACATCAAACCTCTCAAACAATTCATTTGTGTACTTAGTTTGACAGATGAATGTGCCATTTTCTTATTGCCTCACTTGAAGACCTAAGAAAAAATTAAGTTCTCCCATCATACTCATTTCAAACTCTTTAGACATCAAAGATGAGAACTCATGGCACAAAGATTCATTTATACTTCCAAATAATATATCATCTACATACACTTGTATCACTATCAAATCATCATCTATGATCTTATGGAATAAGGTGGTATCTACTCTACCCTTTCTAAATCCATGATATATCAAAAAGTTACTTAACCTATCATACCAAGCATGAGGAGCCTGTTTTAAACCATATAAGGCTTTCTTTAATTTATACACATGATTTGGACAATCAAGGCTCTCAAATTCAGGTGGTTTCTCTACAAACATCTTGGTTGATAAATCCATTCAAAAATGCACATTAAATATCCATTTGAAAAAGTTTAAAATCCCTAAAATAAGTAGAAGAAAGGAGTAACCTAATAGCTTCTAGTCTTGCTATGGGTGCAAAAGATTCTTCAAAAACTATACCTTCAACTAGTGTGTACCCTTGTGCAACTAACCTAGTTTTATTTCTAATAATACAACCTGAATCATCTAGCTTATTCCATAAGACCCATTTTGTTCCAATGACATTTTGATCTTGGGGTCTTGGGAATAATTCCCAAACATTATTTCTTATAAATTGATTCAACTCCTCTTCTATAGTCATAATCCAAAAAATCTTTTTTAATGCTTCTTCTAAATTTTTAGGTTCAACCTCAGATAAAAATATTGAATGATCTATAACCTCTCTACTATGTCTTCTTGTCATAACTCCTTTTGAAGGATCTCCTATAATTAGTTCCTTTGGATGATTTTTATTATATTTCCATTCTTTAGGAAATGAATCATCCATATTATATTCTAAAAATATTTTCTTAAAATTATCAATCTCTTCATCAATCACTTCATTTCTAATGGGATAAATTAAATTTTCATCAAAAAATAACATGTGTTGATTCTTCTACAATCATTTTTCTCCTATTGAAAACTCTGTAAGCTCTACTAGAAAGAGAGTATCCTAAGAAAATACCATCATCTCATTTGCAATAAAACTTACCTAAATGCTCTTTTCCATTATTCAAAATAAAGCATTTACATCCAAATACATGAAAGTGTTCAATCTTAAGCTTCTTTCCAAAAAATAATTCATAGGGTGTCTTCTTCAAAATTGGTCTAAAATAAATCCTATTCATCACATAACATGTATAAAATATTAATTTATACTATTCATACTACTATTTCTTAATATTATAATTTTTCATTCTCAAAAATTTTGACTATAATCTAATTTTGTTCTCTTTGAATATATTTAGAAATGTTTTAAACTCACCAAAACATCATCCTTGTAAGTTACAAATAAAACCCAAGTATATCGAGAGAAATCATCAACAATCATATAACCATAATTTTTTCCACCTAAGCTAGTGGTTTTAATAGGACCAAATAAATCCATGTGCAATAATTCTAGAGGTAGAAGTAGAAACAATATTTTTACTTTTAAATGAGCTTCTAGAATCCTTACCATGAATACATGCATCACAAACTTAGTTTGAATGAAAATTTAATCTAGGCAATCCAACTACTAAATCAAGTTTGGCAATTTTATTAAGTGTGTGCACATTAATATGACATAGTCTCCTATGCCATAACCATATATCATCATGAGTGCATTTAAAACAAAGTAAATTCAAATTCACATCATGAAAGCTATCTAAATCAATGACATAAATATTTTTATATCTTTGTCCTACTAACAAAACATTTTCATTATTTTTTATAATGCAATATGATGTATGGAATACTACATTCAAACCTTTATCACATAATTGACTAATAGAAATTAAATTATGTTTTAATCCTTCTACTAGAAAAACTTTATCTAAAGTGATAGAATTCTTACAAACAGAACCAATGCCAATGATCTTTCCCTTTGTATTATCTTCATATGTACCAAATCCTCCATCACTTGTTTCTAAAGTTGTGAATTTATCTTTATCTCTCGTCATATGTCTTGAACATCCACTATCCAAGTACCACATGCCTTCTTTGATTTTTATTTGAAGGTATTCCTACAAAAGAAACTCACATGTTAACTTTTGGAACCCAAACATGTTTGGGTCCACATTCTAAATTTGAAGCAAGATATCTAGCATGCATCATTTGTGTAGTGCTTGTACCTTTTGGTACCCATACATAAGATGATTGCTTAGTGTTTTATAATTTATGTGCATAGCAATCAAATGAAATATGCCCTTTTCTATCACAATAGTTGCACTAAACATTAGTGTTTGCATATGACTTAGCATAATTATAAGGTATATGAGTGGGATGTGTATGATGCAAATAATTTTATTAAATGTTTTTCTTGATGAAGTATTATAATGAACTTGTGATTTCAAACATAATTAATGAACTTGTGATTTCAAACATAATTCTAATCTTGCTTTTAAGAAGATATTCTCTCTTTCAAGTTTACATACAAGTAAGGAACAATTTAATAAAGAAGTATTTTTACTTTTAAATTATCACATTCATTTTTTAAATCACAAAATGCATATCTAAATTTTTGTTCTTTTTCTAAGGTTTTGTATTTTCTTTTTAATTTTTTTATTTAACTAAATCATTAAAAGCATCATCTAATTCATCATAAGATATATCATTACATACCTCTTGAGAATCTAAGTCAGGACATATGTTGACCTCTTCATCAGATGAGCAAGTACTTGATTCATTTGAATCTGGATTGGCCCATAAAGCTGTCTTCTTTTTCTTATGGTACTTTTTCTCCTTCATTTTTTTTCTTCTTTTCACATTAATTTCTTTCTTCTCTGATTTAGCAAGTTCTAGACAATCACCTCTTATGTGTCCAGGCTTTTTACAATGGTAGCAAATGATCCCTTCACTTGTAGGAAATTTCTTAGTTTGAAATTTATAATTTTTTAGATTTTTTATACCTTTGATTCCTCTTCCTTTGCAAGTTCCCAAGCCTTTTGGATAGCATGACCACCTCATCACTATCACCATCAAGCTTGAGGTGTTATGCTCATCACTATCATCAACTTGCAATGGCTTTTCCTTTCTCCTTCTCCCTTTTGTTGAGTTATCCATCTTATCCTTTGAGCAATAACCTCATTCATCTATCAAAGAACCCAAAAGTGATCAAGTGGATAACTAGATAAATCCTTAGCTTCACTAATAGTATTACTTTAGCTTCCCATTCTTTTGGAAGACATCTAAGAATCTTATAGACTAAGTCTTGATTCCTATATGTTTTTAAGAGAATGCAATGTGTTAATTATTTTCATGAATTTTACATATCAAAAATAGATTGAAGGAGACATATGAAATAACTCATATTCATGAACAAGTCTATTTATGTGATCTCTAACTTCACTAGTTCCTTCATAAGTTATAATGAGTTTATCCCATATTTCTTTTGTTGTACTTAACATAGAAATTTTCATGTAAATCGTTAATAAGCACAATGTAAATTACACAAGGCATTTAATTCATCAAGTTCTCTTTCATTCTGACCATTCCTCAAAAGGTTTTCTACTTTAATACCATTTACATCTACTGTGGGTGTATGATACTGATGTGTCAACATATACCACATGCATGCATCTTGACCTCTTAAAAATGTACTAATTCTATTTTCCGATAATCAAATGGCACACTATCTAAAAGTGGAGATTTATAAGTGGATTGTCCTTCTGGAAGTGACCCATAGTGAAAAGATCTACTCTTGGATGTTAAGCAAGAGGCTAGGCTCTGATACCAATTGTGAGTCACTATAGCACCCAAGAGGGGGGTGGGTCAATTGGGTGATATTAAAAAATTTTAAAAGTTAAATCTTAAAATTTAAGTTTTAATAGAAAATTAATTTTTGATTTTATAATGACAAGATACAATTCTTAATGCAAAAAAAAACTAAAATAGAATAAAGTAAAGAGAGATAATAGGCACACAATTTTTATGTGGTTCGGCCAACCACCAAAACAGGCTTACGTCCACACCTAGCCACCCCTGGCTAGGAATCCACTAAATGCAAAATAGCATGTAGTACTCTTTTATAACGAGGCAAGTACAACCCCTACAATAATATATACTCTCCAACAAAAGGGCGAGTACAACCACAGTATAAATTTTACAACACAAAAAGAAAAATACAAAATAATAAATTTTGATAAAATAAATCTCTCACAAATATACCAAGCTATACAATTCAAAAAATGATCTCACAACTTATAAATGATCACTTTACAACTTAAAAGTTTTGGCAAGATAAAATTCTCACTTAATATTGATAAGAATAATAAAATAAATATCTTAAAGTGATCTTACTAAGATGTTTATGTTATTCTAATTTGTAGACTTATATAAAAATGATTTCAAAATAAATTTACAATATTCTTTTGCATAATAAAATAAATTTTAGAAAAGAAATAATTTATTATATTTTAACCTAAAAGTAGCTTCTAATTAATGCAAATGCTCACAAAATACTTAAATAAAATTAGTATATGATAGATCTAAGTAGGCTAGAAAGCTTTTAATTAAAAAAATATCTTCCAAATATGAAAATAATTTCAGCAATAAATTAATTTCAAATCCTTAAAATATACTTCTAAAATATATCTAAGAATAAATGATCTTTCAAAATAAGACTAATGAAGAAATATTTCAAGAAACCAAAAGGAATTTATAGGAAGTTAAAAAATTTCAACAAGTTGAAATAGATCTTACAAACTATCACAAGAGTTTTTCACAAAAAAAATGATTGAGAAACTTTGATGTGAAAAATAATGTCCAAAGACTAATCCACCAAAAAGTATAAATTGCAAAGAATAAATAGATGGTGAAAATATCATGAATAACTAAAAAAGGATTAAGATCAAGAAAATAAACTCAAATAATTTGAGAAAGCTTGCTTAGTTGAAGATGTTGAAGCTTCCACACCAAGGATTTGATCTTGCAATATGTGGAGAACACTTGGAAGGAAAACTTAAGAAATTTTCTAGATTTGCTGGGAGAATTTTGACTTTGAATGAGGAATGCTTTCATGAAGAGAATGAGGGATTTTATAGGCAAGAAGGTTATTTTAAATTATTTCAAAATAATATATTATTCTAACATCATGTTATCATCTAATAATTTAATATTCAATAATAATATAATTTATATTAAATAAATATTAAATTCAAGTAGCCAAAATTCGGCTATTCACATGGGCAAGTCAATAATAATATTCAAAGCATGTAAAAGCATGTAATTATTATTAAATTAGCTAATAAAAGTCATAATTTTAATCAAACGTAATCATGTAACATTAAAATGGAAAAAAATCCAAGGAATCCATTGGAGATGAAATCGATATAAATTTCTTGATTATAAAATGACTTTGGCTAAAATATAAAATTTCACATATTTTTATTAATTTTGAAATATGATATTTAAATATTATGATATAATTTATATATAATCTTACATATGTTAGTTATCATATACCTTCAAACTAAATTAAAATATTTAATTATATTAAGTAAATAAAATAATTACACTTAATAGTCATAATTTATTATCATTTATTATTTTGACAATTCAAATGATATGGAAACATATAATTGAATGTTAATTAGAAAGAGATTTATATAAGTTAACCTCATTAAAATAATATGTTAAATTATGAGCAAATTGATTCATGCCAATCAACTCATATGAATTTCTAAGATAGTTATAAATGCATACTAAAATATTGTATATCTTGAGCTTCACATTATCCATTTTGATCTATCTTTCATTCTTCTACTCTTGCAATTTCCTCAAGTGAGATGTATTGGATATGTAATTAGCAATTGATATATCTAAAACATATAAAAACATTCATTAGAACATCCAAGCATTCATTTGTTATCATCAAAATTGATTGGATTGAACATGAGGCTCATTAAGCCAACAGGCTCAAGAATAATAAGAAAAGAAATATTATGGATAAGACAAAGATTTTTAATATGATTACGAATAGAGAGGGTACCAATCCCTCTAACATTCCAAAATAAAAAAATTAAACATAAAGAAAAGAAAAGGCGGTGGGAGTAAAAGTTAATTAAGAGAAGAGAGGGAGGCCGCAGCAGCTTTAGTGTTTCTTGGCAATTTGGGAGGAAAATTTTTAACATTTTTTCTTTTAGGAATATATAGTTTGGAAGCCTTTTTCTTTACCCTTGAATCATCATCCAAAAAGGATTTAGCAACATCAGTCATAGATTTAGGATAAATCTCTTGATGAGAAGTGAATTCTCCTTCTTCCAAGAAACTAGAATTTATTAAAGACAAATGAGCTTCGAGAATAGCAAGGGAGGGAACAGAAACTGATTTATTAAGAAGACAAGTGGGAACACCAAACCCTTCCTCATCTTTAGCCAAATTATTAAAAGCAAATCTTTTGAGAAGTTAAATCATCATGAATTTGGAATATAGAATCAGGTTTATAAACTTGATTATCATGAGGTATTAAAGCCATATTCTACATTAAATTAAAATGATGCATAATATTAAATTCCTCATTTATGTTCTCCATCAAAGCTTCATTTTCATCTACCAAAGCCAGCAAGGATGCAGGGATCGAATTAGAGGAAATAGAATCCTCATTCAAAAGTTTAGAAAAAGCTATTATTGTTCACATTAGAAGCCTTCAATTTCTCAGAAGAAGTAAAAGGTAAATTAGCCTTATTAGGAACATTCAAAGAATCCTTTTTTTTCCAAAGTAGTTTTTGATATTTAAGTTGGTTACTAGGAATAAGTTTCCTTAATAGGGAGTTTCTTTTTTAGGTGAGGATGAAGAATGAAACATTCAAAATTATCATGCTCATGGATTTTGCAATGAGAACAAAAGATATGGAAATTTTCAAATTCAATTCTTTGCATATAACCGTAATTTTCAGATCCCACCAAATTTTTTTAGGGTGTTTTTTGGTAATGTCCAATTCAACAAGGATTCTAGCCACTGAAAGATGAGATTTTGTAGTTGTTGCTTGATCAATTTGCATCGACCGACCAAATAAGGCACCCACAGCAAAAAGGAATTCATGGTTAACAAAATGAATACATATTGGGGAGAGAAATCCAAACTAGAATAATTGGGGATTCTACCTTAATATCAAATAGTGGAGTCCATTTTAGCAACCTCATTTGGTAATTGAAAATAAAATAAGAACGATGAGAGAAAACACAAGAGTAATCCAAATCATTCATCCACTGAAACAAAATGTGATGTGGATCCATTAAACCAATCATAAAAGCATGTGAAAGTTTTAGACTATGAAAGAAAGAGTGAATGTTTTCTAGGCATACAAGAGTAAACTTTCAAACCAAAGTGAATTCAAATGGCTTAGAAACTTGTCCATAATCGAAGTGAGCATAACCCTGGCATGCATTGAAAAGAAGTCAAAATAAGTTCTGGACTCACCAACAACCATCTTTAGAGAGAATGTCTTTGAATGATTTTAAGTAAAAAAAGCCATGGTAGATGATGCAGATCCATAGATCTTTTGGTTTTCCCTAGAATCATCGAGAAGACACCACTGATGTCACTCTAAGGAAGACACAAAATCGCCAACACCATCTATTTAAGAAGGAATGAGAATCATCAAAATAAAGCAAGCATAGTCCAAAAAAATGAGGGGAAAGGAAAATCTAACATAAGGAGAGCTGCAGGTTTTTTCCTTTAATTTTTAATATTATTAGGTTTAGGTTTGTGGTTTAGGTTTAGGGTTTATGATTTAGGTTTAGGGTTTATAGGTTTTTTAGGTTGTGGTGTTTCTTTTGAGGTGGGACACCATGCAGATCTTAGGGGTTTTATTGAAGTGATGGTACTACATTAAGGTATGATGCACTATTTTGAAAGAAAAATCATCACCCTATAATGGACCTAATCACCTAGGGACTTTGAATGGATGATGGGTCTTCGAATGTACCCGAGATCTTTCCTTTACTTTACCTAGAAAAGTAAAGTAGGGTTTATATTAATCCAGCTCATTCATGGAGGCAAGCCTCATAGTTAATTACATCATAAGAAATGGGAATTCTTAGGAATACTCTCAATTAAATTAGAAATTAAGGTCTCCAAAGATTTCAAGGCTAGACTATCAAAGGATTATTTGTATTGGAAAATCAAATGGGATTGTTCAAGGAGAAGACTTATTATCAAGCCAAAGAGAATCAATAGAAATGCTCATAATATTAGGAAGCCTAGTATATCCTATGGTTGGGCTTTATATGTTTAAAGTTGAAGAGATTAATTTTATTGAAGTTGACATTTTATTAGAAACCTAGGAATTATAATCCAACAACACAAGATTGTGTAAATGCATAAGAGGTGAGGATTTATGTTAGTAAAGGAAACACCTATCTCAAATCCTAAATCTAGGGAGATTTTGCATAAGCCAAAGCACCCTAAGTAAGATGGGTATATGGTTTACCTCCACAAGAGAGGATAAACCACCCATTTGGGATTACAACCACTGAGTGGTAGCCAACTAACTCCTCATTTTTAAATTCATGTAACCAAGTCTTATGAGTTGCAAGATAGCTAAATAGTTATTATTTGAAAAGAGATTAGAGTCTTTAAACTCTCTCCCTAAGAGACTAGAGCATGAGTGGTATGAGTAATGACTTAATCGATAAATGTAAAATCTTTTTAAATTATATTTCAATTTTGACACTTCATTTTGACAAAGGCTATAAATTTTGATGCTTATATGCATGATCAAAATAGTTTATGGGCCAAATCAACTAGAAGAAGGTGTTCTCCATCATAAGAGATGCCCTCACAGGTCAAGCATTCTCCTATCATATAAGGATGGAGATCCTTTATGTTCAAGAGAGAAAGAATATGCATGCATGTTGTGAGACATTCAACCATTCAGCTATGGGTTGCTAAATCTTTAATTATATTATTTAAAATAAAGGCTTTATGGTGAGGTTATGAGTTATTTTAAATTTTAATTGTGAGTTTTAATTGAGAGAAATTAATTTTATCATAAGAGTAATCACATCTAGGCCACACATTAAAGCATTAAGCATATAAGAAACTAAGAAAGCATGTTGTTTCTAATGCACAACACAACATCAAAGAAGAATACTAGTGCTTCTAAGCTCACGATAGCCCAAAAGAGAAAATGGGTAGCCGAGCTCTACCTTTATACAACCCGATATATAAAAGAATAATTATAATTACAAATAATAAATGGGGGGTCTTCAAGTCTTCATTATTCATGTCTCCTTCATTTCTTCATATCTTTGCATCTTTTGGTGTGTAGGCTTCAAGGCATCACATGGCACCCTAGAGTAAGCCTCTAGTCAATACTCATCTTAAACCCCATAGAACTAATCATAATTTCTAATGAAAATGACATTAAAAATAGGAAAAGTAAATTTAACTACACCAAAATAAGTGTTAACACACATACAACCAAAGTAGTTATATTTATAATTTGGATTTAACATATGGGTAACCAAGCCCACCTATCCTAACTTGGATTATGCTTAAGGGCTTAAGGAACCTACAAAGAGAGAATTTATATTTATTTTTAAGTGGTCCCTTAAGCATAATCCCCTGCAAAAAATAATGTTAGACTATCAATGAACTAACATCCAACCAACGATCCATATTCTTAACATCTAGTCTAAAAACATTACATCACAAACCAAAACACAATTCCCATATGATGGGCTTGTTTTAGTTCTAAGGACTGCCAGTATAAGGTTTCATTGATGAGAGCATAGGAAAGAGCTCTCTGCTTCATCTGATGGGCTTGTGACTTCTCTTGAGGTAGTTTTCCGATAGTCCATGAATGGTTGCCTCCAATCCAGCTCCTTGTCCTTTATGGCAATGGCAACCTCTCCTTCAAGAGAGAATCTCTCAATGAATTAAGTATCAATAAGAGATAGGACTTGTCTATTTTGAATTTTTATTGATATGGACTCATCTTTTGGAATGCCAACTCTTTGGCAAGCTTTCCTAGTGCATCTGCTACTACATTCTCTCCTCGAGGGATCTTGTATATGGTAACCTCTGGGATTTGGACTAATAGCTCCATGGTGTACTTATGATAATGATGGAGCTTAGGCTTAAGAACCTTGTAGGACCCAATAATTTGGTTGATGACCAGCTGAGAATCCCCAAAGATGTTGATGTTACATGCATGACTACTAACTCCAAATCGAATCAAAGCCTCATACTAAGCCATTGGTGCAAGGATTGGATAAATGGTATGAGAATCTCATCACATCATGGTCTAGAGTTAGAAAAACTATTCCTACCCCCTTTCTTAAAGAGTAGATTGTTTGTTCTTTTTTTGAGAGGAAGCCACACCATCAAAATACAATTCCCATCTGATTGCTAGTGTCCCCAAGTTAATGATTTATTCATCGAGAGATCGTCATTAAGTGGAGAGTTAAATGGGTGAAATGAAGTTTGCCAATGCTTATCCTTTCACTACATGGATGGGTACGAAAGTAATGTCAAACTATGAGAGAATCATGGACCATCATGCTAACCATCCATAGTAATGTCATGAGATATTACAATGGATTAACTGAGATCAAGTTGACTTTATGAAAGCATATAATGTCATAGCTTTTGTGATGCAAAGATTAAAGCTAGGCAATGTTTCTCAATGGGTGGATAATTAGCTTCAACAGGGATTAGATGATGGTTGAGATAGTAGAGAGCATTCTCTTTCCCTTTATCATTGGCTTAGGCCAATAAAGTGCCAAAGGAGTCATCTATTATAGTAGTGTAGAGGATGAGTGGCTTGCTTGATATAGAGGCTACTAGAACTTACGGCATCATCAGGTAGTGCTTGATGTCTTCAAAGGCATGCTGACACTTGCCATCCCAATTAAACTTGGCATCCTTTTGACAACTACTAAAAATGGGTGACACCATCCTGATAGGTTGGATATGAAGTATCTTAGATATGCCAACCACTTGAAGTGATTTGAGTTTAGTTAGACTTTTAGGGTGTGGCATTTGTAGTATTACTTTGATCTTCTCCAAATTAATCTCAATTTCCCGGGTGTCAAAAAACATACCCAAGGAACTTCTCTGAAGCTACTTTGAATGCACACTTCAGGGGGTTCATTTTTAGGTTAAATTATCTTAGTCATTCAAAAACTACTCTCAAGTCAAAAAGGTGGACTTCCTTTTTTTACTTTTGACTACGAGATCATCGACATAACACTCGAATTGATGATGAATGAGTTCGCTGATGATTTGAGTCATAGCTGCTAGTATGTAGCACCGACATTTTTAAGTCCTAAAGTCATGACCTTATAGCAACAAATTACGATCGAAGTTCAAAAAGCAGTATTTTCTCATCTTCATATGCCATCTTAATTTCATTATAGCCAGATGAGCCATCCATGAAAGAGAAGACTATATGAGATGAGGTAATGTCCACCATCAACTCTGAGATTGGTATTGGAAATTCATCTTTTGGACATGCCTTATTTAAGTCCCTAAAGTTGACGCATATGTGTATTTGGCCCTTCTTCTTCTTAATTGGGATGACACTGGCCAACCAGGTAGGGTATTTTTCTTCCCTGATGACACCAACATCGATCAGTTTCTTGACTTTAAAAATGACATGTTGTTCAATGTCTAATTGTATGCGTCAAGGAGCTTGCTTGATAGGGTTAGCACTAGGCTCTATTGCTAGTTTATGGACTGCTATGTCAGGAGATAAATAGGGCATCTCTTCATAACTCCATGTGAAGCAGTCATTAAACTCAGTCAATAGCATAACTAAGCCATTGGTTTCAGTTTAGTTCAACAAGAAATTGATGTATGTTGGGCATAGATCTTCTTCAGTCCCTAAGTTGATTTCTTGAGTTCATCAATGATTGATTTTATTTCTTTTGCAAACTCTGGCAATGCATCCTTGACTTGGAAATCATATGGGTCATCTAAAATTTCTAAGAACTCCTCCTTATAAGAGTTAGTGTTATTTGAAAAGAACCTATTAGATTCTAAATGATTGGTGATGACTAGGCAGTAATTATCATCATCTACTAGACCCATTGTACAAAATCTTAATCATGGTCTTGATTGAGAATGCCTGTATTTATTATCTTGTAACCTCTTGAAGTAATCTAACCTATGGTTAGACCAAGTATGTGGGATTAGTTTCTTATTTTCTATAATAAGAACACAAGGCAAGTACTAATCAAAAGGCAATTTTATTAAATCTTTATATGAATCATCTTCAAATTCTACATCAACTTCTTGACTTATGAATGATGCTCCTTGAAAAAATCTTTTTCAAAGCAAGGATGACCGCCATGGTGACTCATTAGTGGCACAATAAGTCGAACCCAACCTAAGGGTGACTATTGAGAGAGTGTCGACCCGGGGACTTATCTCAACTCAAAAGTAGTCAAGTGATTCCTATTAGAGTTTTGCTGATATTGCCCTAAAGATAGGATGCCTGCTTGTGAAAAGGTACCACTAGCAGTTTTCCTCCTAATCCACAAGTGAAGATATATATATATATATATATATATATATATATATATATATATATATATATATATATATATATATATATATATATATATATATATATATATATATATATATATATATGTTTGTTATTTATGTTTGTGTGGGCCCTATTGGTGTATAAGGGACTACACTGAGAAGGAGCTCATATCAGCCTAGTCCTATCTCAGACTTACTAGACCAAAGGAGAATCTGCATATTCGTGAGACAAATTCTCCAACCATAGGGGTGGCTACTAGAAAGGGGATTGTCCAATGCAAGAGTAACTAGGGTAGTGTCTAAATGGGGTCGCTAAGGTTGTGATCCAAATAGAGTTCTCACATGGGAGGTGTGCTAGGGGTGTTATCCAGAACTCTATAAAAGAAAGACTATAGGTATTCAGTGGCTAACTCAAGGAGAAAGCATAGGAGTCTTACATCTACCAAAAGTTGTGTATCCACTGGGTGGGTCGCTATCAACATGGTGATAACCAACCAACCTAAGGTGCCCATCGAGGTGCAACAATTTATCTAGAAAGAAGGCATGTAACTTACATCTCTCTAAAGTGGAACTGATTACCGGGATAGTCTATCTTCATTGATAAGTTCTATTCGACCTAGGGTGACTACCAAGTGGGGAGTCCCGTGTTAGGACTAAACCCAGACTTGAAGTAGTCAGGAGGAAAGGAGTTGCTAGGGGACTTACCCTAATCCTCAAATATTCTTGATCAAGTCAGTTCACGATGGCTAGTTTAAAAAGAAGGCATAGCAGCCTCACATCCTCTCAAATGAAGTCATCATGAGGTAGCTTACTGGCTGCTCAGTAAGGCCTACCATGCTAATAATACATTCATTGGTATGCAATGGTCAAGTCAGGAAAGAAAGTGCAGCAAACTTACATCTTCCTAAATGAGGGACACTGGGTATCATACTAGGTAGCAGTCAAACCGACTAATGAGTGAGTGTCATAGGGCTTTCTCCCACATCAAAATAGCCCGAGATAAAATATATGTGTTTGTGTGTTTGTCATATATACTCAACTAAGTCAGTTCATGATGGCTAGTTTAAGAAGAAGGTGTAGCAGACTTACATCCTCTTAAATGCAACCAACATGAGTGTATCTTACTGACTGTGTAGTAAGGCCTACCAAACTAATAAGGTGCTCATCGATGTGCAGTGGTCAAGTCAAGAAAAAAAGTGTAGTAGACTTACATCTTCCTGAATGAGGGACCATTGGGGTGTCATACTAATAGGGTAGCACGTATCTAGAGAAGCAAATGAGTGAGTGACACAGGGCTTGCTCCCACATCAAAGTAGCCTGAGACAGAAAAAATGCAAATGTGTTTTTGTTATGAAAAAGGAATAGGATGCCGCTTGGGTTCTATTATACCTACCCTAAACACATCGTGGCAAATTCGCAAGCAAAGATATTTCTAAACAACTATGAAGAGATGGAATTTGAGATGAAGGAAATTTTATTGATAATTATTTTCAAACAAGATTTATGGATAATATTTCTTCAGGTAGAACCCATTGATTGGAAACATAGGCGCTCACTCTTATAATTTATAAGTTGATAGGATCCTCTTTGGTAGGCCTTTTCTATGGTGAAAGGGCCTTCCCTATTGGGTTCAAACTTGCCTCCAATCTTTTGATGGGCAACAATTGGTCTTCTTAGAACTAAAACAAGCTCTCCTACTTGAAAATTTCTAGGGCGGACCAACTTGTTATGAGCTTGAATCAATTTGGCTTTATATAACTCGAGGTTCTGGCATGCCCGGAGGCATCTCTACTCCAAACCTTCAAGCTCTTCTAATTGTAAGTTAGTGTTCTGCTCCATTATGATTTTACCACCCATGGTATCCTTAATGATGGGAGTTAGACTTCTAAAGGTAGAACTGCTTCAGACCCATATACTAAGGAGAATATAGATTGAGTAAGAGTTCTGTATGTGGTGTGGTAAGCCCACAAAGCTTCAACTAACTGCTCATGCCACTACTGTTGTTGTCGTTGAGTGTCTTCTTTAATATATGGATGAGAGTTTTGTTGAAGGTTTTGCTTAAGCCATTTGCCCTCAAGTAATAGATGGTAGAATATATCCAATCTATGTTGACTCCGGACAAAGCTATTGATTTTAGTGCTCTTGAATGCAGTACAATTATTAGATATAATTCATCAAGGCACCTTGAACCTATATACGATATGGTTCTTAAAAAACTAGAGCACATGTTGAGCTGTGACCTCTTTGAGTGGGATTGCCTCCACCCATATGGAAAAGTAGGTGGTAGAATGAATCGGTGACACTGGAAGAAGGAGGATTTATCAAGCCCACTATGGCAGTACCCCAACACTCAAATGGTCATGAGGCTAATGGAGGATGTATAATGTTAGGTGGTTGGTGTAGGACCACAACGCACCTGACATTAGTGGTCATCTCCTAGCTATATCCATGCAGTCTGTGCTCATTGAAGGCCAGTAGTATCCTAGTCTCTTGAACTTGGCTTTCATCTTTGGACTAGACTGATGAGCTCCAAATAAACCTGAGTGTACCTCGGTCATTATCTTACAGGCTTCGTATTTTTCTAAACAACATAACTACATATGATCGAAGGACCGTCGATAAGGTTCCATCCATGAGAGCCTGTGAGAGAGCTCTCTTCTTCACCTGATGTGCTAGTGGCTTCTCTTTAAATAGTTTGCCTGTATGTAGGTAATCCATGAATGGTTGCCTCCAATCTGACTCCTCATCCTTTTTGGCAAGGGAAACCTCCCCTTCAAGAGAAATTCTCTCTTTGAGTTCAGTATCAATAAGGATAAGACTTATCTATTTTAGACCCTTATTGGTATAGACTCATCTTCCGGACATGCTGAAAGCATGGCTAATGCATTTGCTACTGTGTTTTCTTCTCGGGGAACCTTGTAAATGATAACCACTTGATTTAAGCCAACAACTCCATACTATACTTGTGGTAATGGTGGAGCTGAGGCTTTAGAACTTTGTAGAACCTAGCAATTTGGTTGATAACTAATTAAGAATCCTCAAAGATGTTGATACCCTAGATGCATAGCGTAATGGCTAACTCTAGACGATAATTAGAGCCCCATATTCGCCTTATTATAGGTGCATGGATTTGATAGATGATATGAGAATCTCATCACATCATGATCCAGAGTTAGAAGCACTATTCCTACCCTTGCTTGCCTCGAAGGGTAGATCGTGGTTCTTCTCCTTTTTGAAAGGAAGCTGCACCATCAAAATACATCTCCCAATGAATGCTGGTGTCCCCTAAGTTCATGATTTGTTCATTGAGGAGGTCATCAATAAATGAGGAATCAGAAGTGGGTGTGTTGTTAAGAAATCCTCCAGTGACTATTCCTTCATCGCACGGAGGGGTATGAATGTGATGTTGAACTGCGAAAAAATCATGGACCAACATGCCAATCATCCGATAATGTTGTCCATGTCATGAGATATTACAATGGATTAATTCTGGAGATCAAATTTACCTTATGAGAAAGCATATAATGTCATAGCTTTTGAGATGCAAAAATTAAAGCTGGGCAATGCTTTTCAATAGGTGGGTAGTTTGCCTCAGTAGGGATTAGATGATGGCTAAGATAGTATAGTGCATTCTCTTTCCCTTCATCGTTAGTTTGAGCCAACAAAGTTCCAAGGGAGTTGTCTAATATAGTGGTATATAATATCAATGGCTTGCCCGGGATAGGAGCTGCTAGAACTGGTGGTGTCATCAGGTAGTGCTTGATTTCTTCAAAAACATGCTGACACTTATCATCCTATTTGAACTTGGCATCCTTTTTTATAAGTGTTGAGAATGGTTGGCATCTTCCTGATAGGTTGAAAATGAAGCATCTTATATATGCCAACCACCTTTGGAATGATCTAAGTTGAGTTATACTTTTAGGGGGTGGCATTTCTAAGATGGTCTTGATCTTCTCGGGGTCAATTTTTGTTCCCTAGTGTCGAGCAACAAACCCAAGAAATTTTCCTGAAGCTACTTAAATGTACAATTCAGGGGATTCATTTTGAGGTTATATTATCTTAAACATTAGAAAATTACTCTCAAGTTGAAGAGATGGTCTTCCTTTTCTTTACTCTTGACTATAAGATCATCAAAATAGCATTTAACTTGATGATGAATGAGTTCATTGAAGACCCGAGTCATGGCCCTGGTATATAGCACCAGCATTTTTAAGGTCGAAAAGCATGACCCTATAATAATATATTTTGATCAGGATTCAAAAAGTAGTATTTTTCTCATCCTCGGGGGTCATCTTAATTTGGTTGTAGCCAGATGACCCATCTATGAAAGAGAAAACTGCATGAGATGAGGCAATGTCCACCATCAATTTTGGTATAGGAAATGGAAACACATCCTTAGGACATGCCTTATTTAGATCCCTAAAATCGAGGCATATGCAAATTTGGCCATTCTTTTTCTTAATTGAAATGACACTGGCTAACCAGGTGGGATATCTTTCTTCCCTGATAAAGCCAGCATTGATTAATTTTTTTATTTTAAAAATGACCTCCTACTGCTCAATTTCTAATCACTTGCATCTAGGAGCCTGCTTGATGGGTTAGCATTAGGATCTATTGCTAGTTTGTGGACTTCTATGATAGCAGATAAATCAAGAATTTCTTCATAACTCCATATAAAGCAGTCCTTAATCTCAACTAATAGCCTAACTAAATTATTGGTTTCTTCTTCATTCAACAAGAAATTGATGTATGTCGGGCATGGATCTTCTTTTGTTCTTGAGTTGATTTCTTTGAATTTTTTGATGGTCGATCTAATTTCTTCTTCAAGCTCTAGCAGTGCATCTTTGACTTCAAGATCATTTGGGTTGCCTGAAATTTTAAAGCACATCTCCTCATAAGAGTTGGCATGATTTCAAAATAACCTTTAAAACTCCAAATGATTGGTGATGACTAGGCAATGGTTGTCAATCGGGCCCATTGTGCTGAATCCTAATTAGTCCTAGTCTTGATTGAGAATATATGCTTTGGTTGTCCCATAATCTTTCAAAGCAATTTGACCTATGTTTAGACCAAGTATGTGAGATTAATCCCTTCTTTGCTAAGTTAATAACACAAGGTGAATACCAATCAAAAGGTAATTGTATTAAACCTGTATATGAATCATCCTCAAGTTCTACATTAGCTTCTTGACTTGAGGATGATTCTCCCAATAAAACCTCTTTGGCTTGACATCTGTGGATGACTTGGGGGCCTCCTTAACTACCAAACCTTCGACTCTCTAGGAAGAGACTGAGGTAAGAGCTAAAGTTCCCAACTGCTGCCAGATTATTCTACATAATGATGATACATTCATGCTTTGCTTAGAGGCCTGATCTTCACTGCTATCTAGCTCGAATGTCACCTCCAAAGGGACCCAAAGAGGGGTTGGTTGACGTGCTAACCACATGAGACTCATCCTCCGAACTGGACTCTAAGTCTATGTGGATAGCGGGGGTACTCCTGTGAGCTGGAACATAGCTTCTACTGGCTAGCCACCAATAAGGAGGTCTTCCACCTCTGAACTGCCTCTGGATCTGCCTCTGCCTCTACCTCGTAGGGGTTGAGTCATCCCACCCATGTGTTCATATGGAGGAATAAACTGTGGGTGGAATCTAACTTTAGGCTCTACTTCTTCCTTAGTGTCTGATTCTTGCTCACTTGTATTTTCATTTTCTTTTTTCTTTTTTCTTTTTCTTTTTTTCTTCTCCTTTTCTTTTTCTTTATTTATTTTTCTTTTATTTGTGAACTTTCACCAAGTTTATGAGAATAGACTTTTTTTATTTTGAGGAAGGTAGTAGGCTGCATCCTTATAAAGCTCAATCTCCCTAACTGAAAATGACTTCAAGTCTCCTTTGACATAATACTCAATTTCACCTCTTTGGAATTTGATGCACTGATGTAAAGAGGATGGAACCATGTTGTTTTCATGCATCCAAGGCCTACCGAGCAAAGCAGTGAAAGATGTATCTAAATCAATGATGTAGAACTTGGCTTCTGTCTTCCAATCATCTATCTCTAAAGGTAACACTATGGAGCCTAAAGCCCTCTCACCTTGCTCATTGAATCCTATTAACATCATCCATCTTGGAGTTTGGAGATGTTAATCCTCAAGTAGGCAAGGGTATTTAGACTCATAATGTTCACTGATGCACCTGGATCAACTAACACCCTAAAGAGTCTAAATCTACCCATGTTCACTATGATGTAGAGGGGACGGTTGTACTCAGTTGTCCCTAAAAGAAGGTCTTCATCGGTGAATGTAACTCTATGGGCTTCTCTTGAATAACATGCCTCCTCTCCAATAGCGATTAGCTGAGCTAAGCATATTTCTTGATCAAGAAGGGCTTTGATCAATGACTCGCTCATCTGTTTGGATAAGATAAGGTCATCATATATGCTTAGCTTAGCTGGTAACTTTCTCATGTGAGCGAGGACATTGTAGTCAACTCTGGGCTGGTTCTCCATAAAGCATATCCATAGGAAGAGCATCTTGTGGAGGGGCTTCTTGATCACTAGAACTAATGACTTGTTTATCCTTATCCTGAGGTGCTATCCTAAGAGGTAGAACTTTGCCACTATAGTTGACTTCAGTGACTTCATGAGATGGTTTAGTGAAAGTTCACCTACCATCAGTTCACCTACGCCTTCTCCTATAGGATCATCAGAGTCTGATGACTCCAAATTAATCTCAATGGGTGAACCCGAATGATTCAGAAATGAGAAATCCATTTCTAAATTGAAAAGGAGATGATCGGAATTGTTATAGTTATTAATACTTGGAGAGCTTTCTATAAGGATAAAATCATCAAGATCATCAAAAGTAGAGATGATGTAAGTGGAATCAGCTTTCTTCATTAATTTCTTAGATTTGGATGGAGGTACAAAATAAAAAAGTAAAGTGGAGTGAGGATTTGGCACCCCTGATACAACACTACTAAGTAGAGCTGGAGAAACTATAGGCAATGGAAGGAGTGGAATCAATCGATGGTTGTTACTATGCTATCCCGAAAGTGGAGGTTGTATCTTGGGCTCTACCACTTTGTTATCCTTAGCAACTTGCAAACCTTTCTTAGAGTTGGAGGTTTGAGTTGCTTGTGCACAAGGGTAAATCTTAGAAATAATTTTCTTGGAGGTTCGGATAGAATATTTGAACCTTCTTTGTATCAGGATTGCATGTATTCTCAAGGATTACCCTAACTAAGGTTGTTCTAATAGGTATTCCTTGGGATGACAATGGCACTTGAAGCTACGCCAAGCCCCCTTAAATATAATGCAATCTTCTAAGACATGGCAGCATGTGCGGTGGTAGGCAATAATTTGGATCATGACTCTTGCCCACTTCCTCTGCCTTAGTAATGGAAATAAGACTTCTTTAAAAGATTCTTAAAGATCTTCCTGACTACCTCCCTCTTGAATGAATAAGGTTTATTCAATCTATCGGTAAGAGTGGGTAAGTAATAACCACGGGTAGGAATACTATGATAATCTTGATGAGGGCGGGATGTGGGAAACCGAGGTGATATGATGGTCGAGGTTGTGGCAGAGGTGGAAGAGGAGACTACTGAGCTTGAGGCCTAACTGACTAAACCCTAGCTGGCTGCTTCCCCTTGTCAACTATTATGACTACCCCTAGTTTCTTATTAAATGCCTTCTGAGGTATGGGCTTGACTGACTAGTCCTAGAAAGGCAACTATTTGGCCTCTTCTTGTAGACTAGCTACCTTGTTGATTAATTTTTCAAAGGTTTTAATTTTAAAACTCTTGAGCATGAAAACAACCGCCATAGATGTTCTTCAAGAGAATCTCTATGATGTGATGTTCAGATAGCTGTGATTCATATTTCATACTTAGGTTTCACCACCTGTGAATGTAATCAATAAGGGACTCATTGGTGACTTGTGTTACTACAATAAGATCGCCTACAGTAACCCTTTGATGAGATCCAACAAACCTCTTGATGAAGAGGTGCTCCAACTCAACAAATATCTTTATCGAACTATTGGAGTTTGACATACCAATCAAACACAACACCCACTAGACTACTGACAAATAATCTAAAAGAAGGGCATCACTACCTTCGGCATTGCAGCAGCCAGCCCTAAAATATGCAATGTGTTTGTGAGGGTTCCCACTGCTATCAAAAATCTTGAAGGAAGGAGGTACAAAGCCTTTAAGATATTGTATAGCATCAAATTCCTTCAGATATGGTCTACCCTTTAGAATAGATGACCACCTCGAGCTTGTTCCAATGCAGCCCTCACCTACTACTCCACCAACTGCTTGATATCATTCTCATGCATGGAGGTGCTATCCACCACCTTCCTATGCAAGCTACCACTATCTTCCTCTATAGGCATGCATCTAGAATAATCTAAGGTATGTGCTAACTTTGCTCTGTTGGCTACTATGGGAGAAGGCTGTGAAACCGAGGCTGAATACGGCAATATTTAAACTACTGCCATCAACTCCTCAATCTTCTTCGCCATTTTATCAATATGATCATCTTTCTTCCTAAGCTGGTAGAGGAGGTGTTGAGTTGAATGGATGACATCATCCTCTTCAACTACAATTCCTACCTAGCTCTACTGATCTCTATGGAGGGAGCCTCAATATCAACCATGTGCACCTCAGCCAAATCCTCAAGAAGGTCATATTCATCAGGATCAAATGCTACCCTTTCATCCTCAGAATCTATGCGTCATTCCCTAAGAGTTCTCTCTTCTCGATAAAGTAAATAGTTATAATCTCATCCAAGGAATGATCTAACTATGCTGGCATAAATACTCATGGCCGACTGGTAGTAAGATTGTGCTCACTGATAGAAATACATCTAACATTGCCTGCCACTAAAGTACTATCTCTAGGAGGACTATGCTCGCTAGAAGATATATGATCATCACTTCCTACTATCAGTGGAGTGCTATCTCCGGGCGGGGGTGTCCATGGCCATGGGAACTGCAGACTGCCTCCCTCCCCCTCTGCTACTACCGCTATCACTAGCTTTGATGGTGGTGGTGGTGGTGGTGTGACCATGACACTGAGGTCACCACTCCTTCTTCACCAAGACTGAAGTAAGAAGTCGAGTAAGGGAACTTACCCTTACCTCAGTCGATGTGAGTAGATGAAATGGGATCCTTTGGCTATAGCCAGATCACCAAAAGGGCTTTCTTCTCCCTAGATGATGTCTTTTGTGCCTTTGTGGGGATAGTAGATAGCGGGATCTAATTTGGTGATGGAGGATGAGGAGTGGTTTATGGAGACGAGACAACTCCACTCCTCGGCTTTCCCCTACGAGGTGCCAACACTATACATGATCTTATCACCTGGCTCAATGATTGAAATCAACTAGAGTGGAGGCTACCAGCGGCAAACCTTCATCACTCGCTCATCAACTACTCCCTCCGATGCTCTATCACTACAAATCTTCCTGGTAACACTCCTGGGATGATCGGCCATAAGTCAAATAGTGTGCTAGACTCTGAGGGTCCATGTCTCTACCACTTAGTAAGATCATGTAGACCGATAGTTCTCATCCCAGCCAAACCTCTGGTATGGAGTGGTGAAAGCTATCCTCTAGTCTTCCTCCATTTAATACGAGAGGATAAAGTTTGTTACTCGAAAATGGAGACCTGGGGTGAATCCTCCTCTATAATGTGGGATGTTGCATCTATCTCTCGGGCTACACGCTCGTGGTGTCGCTTGATCTTGTGGCTCCTATTGCATTTGTGTGGCTGAGTAAGGTAGTGTGAGAACTAGATCCTATCTTGAAGGTAGGGGAGACTATCTCTGAAGCCAAGATAGCCTTCCCCTTAGATGAGACCAATGAGGAGGTACAAGTGCGCACTTGAGCGGTTATGGGAACTGAGCTAATTGATGGAATTGATCATCTTCCTCTTCAAGGAAGGATACTCACTATTGGAAGGTCAAAATGGGATGGCTTCTGCCACCACCTCATCCCGATGATAGGTGAGGGTTACCCCCCTCATTGGTAATGTAACTCCCTCAAATCCTCCAAAGAAAACCAAGTGGGTGGAGTCACGAGGGAGGCGGATCCAAGGCCAAATCCATCTCAATAAAATGTGAAGACAAACTGGAGGCCAAGTATGACCAAAAAAACTATCCGGTTTGCACTATATCTCTAGATGTGTTGAAATGTAACTTGAGTTAGGTTTCTACTTTAATTCTTGTCCCGAGAGAGCAATAGAGATTTGGAGTTTTGAACCCACACTCAATAATTCGAATATGTTAAGTGGGATTCAGTGGAGAGATTTTAGTATGATGAGGAGAGTCTTTTTCCATTTGATTTTGATTTAGAACCCATACTCAACCAATTTAGGTAGGTTGGGTGGGGTTCAGATATTTGAAGATGTTTATGTTGTTATCTTATTTGTAAATATTTGATGTTGAAAAACTTTACCTAGCAAATTTAGGTATGCTAAGGAAAGGTTGTGATTGTATGCTTTGGAAATTTTGTGAAAAATTCTTACTTATGGTGAGTGATCATGTGTTTGTTTGATTTGAAAATGAGGTTCTCCACTTAATAAATGTGGTATGTTAAGTGAGAACTAAATGTGATATGATATGTATTTGAAAATGGGACTCTCACTTAACAAATGTGGTATGTTAAGTGAAAGCCAAATGCATGTTTTGAAAATGGTGAGTTTCACCTAACAAATGGAGTATGTTAAGTGAAAGCCAAATTTGTATGTTGAAAATGAGACTCCCACTTAACAAATAGAGTATGTTAAGTGAAAGCCAAATTTGTATGTTAAAGATGAGGCTCTTACTTAACAAATGATGAAAGCCAAATGGAAAAATGAGACTCACTTAACAAATGGTATGTTATGAAAAAGATGAGACTCCACTTAACAAATGGAGTATGTTATGAAAGCCAAATGTGTATGTTGAAAATGAGACTCATTAACAAATGGAGTAAGTGAAAGCCAAATTTGTATGTTGAAAATGAGACTCTCACTTAACAAATGCAGTATGTTAAGTGAAAGCCAAATGTGTATGTTCAAAATGAGACTCTCACTTGATAAATGGATTATGTTAAGTGAAAGCCAAATTTGTATGTTGAAAATGAGACTCTCACTTAACAAATGGAGTATGTTAAGCGAAAGCCAAATGTATGTTTTGAAAATGAGACTCTCACTTAACAAATAGGGTTTTATAAGTGAAAGCCAAATGCATGTGTTGAAAATGAGACTCTCACTTAACAAATGGAGTATGTTAAGTAAAAGCCAAATTTGTATGTTGAGATGAGACTCTCACTTAACAAATAGAGTATGTTAAGTGAAAGCCAATTGTGTATGTTGAAAATGAGACTCTCACTTAACAAATGGCGTATGTTAAGTGAAAGCCAAATGTGTATGTTGAAAATGAGACTATCATTTAACAAATGGAGTATGTTAAGTGAAAGCCAAATTTGTATGTTGAAAATGAGACTCTCGCTTAACAAATGCAGTATGTTAAGTGAAAGCCAAATGTGTATGCTCAAAATAAACTCTCACTTAATAAATGAGTATGTTAAGTGAAAGCCAAATTTGTATATTAAAAATGAGACTCTCACCTATCAAATGGAGTATGTTAAGTGAAAGACAAATGTGTGTTGAAAATGAGACTCTCACTTAACAAATGGGGTATGTTATGTGGGAATCAAATTTGGCATGACTTGCCCTTGAAAGAGGGAAGCTTCAATTCTAACATATGTGAAATATGTTAAGTGAAGTTTCAATTTTATGTTATGATTTTATTTGAAAAATGGATTCCTCATTAAATAATTTTGAGTATGTTGAATGGGTATGATTATTTTCAAAAATGTTCTTTTGAAAAGATGGAAACCCCAACTTTAGCATATATAAAATATGTTAAGTGAAGTTTCAATTTTATGTTATGGTATTATTTGAAGATAGACTCCAAACTCAATAATTTTGAGTATGTTGAATTAATATGGTCATTTTCAAAAATGTGCTTTTGAAAAGAACCTCCATAATAATCATAGGGATTGTTAAATAGGGTTTGGTTATATAAGTTTTGTGCTTTTAAAAATTAAAATTATGTTAGTGAGTTAAAAAAGGTGCTTTTGGAAAGTAACATTTTACAGAAGAGTTTATTTTCTTAATCATTAAGATGAACCTTTCCTCACCAAGCTAGGAGGTTTCAAATTTTTTTCATTTCTTTTCATGAGTTAATTTTATTTTTCACCTATTGGGGAAACCCAATAGGGGTTCTAGGATATACAAGGAGTGAGATCCTAAAACCTAGAGGATGTTAGTTAGCTTTGCTTAAGAATAAAATAAGCTAAGCACCAATGGAAGGAAAGATTATCTTGGACTCATATGAAATACAAGTCTACTATTGATGCTTGGAAACAACAATTATCTACTAGAGATGGAGAGAGGAACAATCCCTAGTGGAGTCACTAGAAAAATCTATGGTGTTTATTTTCAGTTCATGTGCTTGTGTGTGTATATGGGGGGGACACCACGCAGATCTGAGGATGTACTTATTGAGGTGATCGGGTATGACATTAAGGAATAGTGCACTATCTCGAAAGATAGAAATCACTACCCTACGACGGACCTAATCACTTAATAAAGACTCCTAAGGCATGATGAGTCTTCGAATGTACTAGAGATTTTTTTTCCTACTTCACATGGATGAATATGGTAGGATTTATTTAAACTAGGTTCTAAAATTCCCTATTGGGGCATGTCCCCCATAATTAATTACATCCTAAGGAAGGTTAATTCCTTAGGAATACTCTCGATTAAAGTAGTCAATTATTATCTCCAAAGTATTCAAAGATAGGATTATCAATAAATTGGCTATATTTGGAAGATCAAATGGGATAGATCAAAAGGAAATACTTATTATCGAAACTAAGAGGAGATAACTAAGGGATGCTCATGATACTAGGAAACCTAGTGAGCAACCCAGACTATCCTATAGTTTAATTTTATATATTTAAAATTAAGTGGAATTATATGTTTGAGTTAAAATTTTATTAGAAATCTAAGACTTATAATTCACAATGCAAGATTGTGAAAATGCCTAAGAGGTGAGGATTTATGCTTGTAGCCCCAAAGAGAAACAACAACCTCAGATCCTAAATCTAGGGAGCTTTGGTGAGGGCCAAAGCATGACCTAATTCTAAGGCAAAAATGAGTATATTATTTACCTTCACAAGAGAGAGTAAATCAACTACTGGACTTAAAACTGCCTAGAGTGGCAGCCAGCTAACTCCTCCTACATTTTAAAACCATGTAGGTAAGTCTTATGATTTTGCAAGATGGCTAGGTTATTATTATTTAGAAAAGAAGCTAAAGTCCTTAAACTCACTCCCTAAGAGACTAGAGCATGAGTGGTATGAATAATTACTTAGTCTAATGCAAATCTTATCAAGTTTTATTTAATTTATTTTACTCGTTATTTTAACACAGGCTATAGGATCTTTTTTATATGCCTAAATGCATGGTGAAGTTGATTATGGGCTAAATAAAAAGAGAAAGAGGTGTTTTTCCATCATTTTCTCTTAAAGGTTAAGCTCATTTCTATCTGGCTAAGATGGAAACCCTCTCTTAGCAAGAGTGGAAAAAAATGATATGCGTGATGTTAAGCATACAACATCCAGCTAAGGGGTTGCTAAATATTTTTATTATCTTGATTTAATACTTAGGCTTTATATGAGGTTATGAGTTGCTTTAAAAGTTTAGTTATGAGTTGTTAATTGGGGTAGAAAATTTATTTTTATCCTAAGAGCCTAATCACATCTAGGCCATACAACAATCACCAATCATAAATAAACTATGAGATACTTTTTTCTAATGCACAAGCTAAACAAATATCAAACAATATATATATATATATATATAAAGAATAAGAAATATCTAAAATGCCGTACAACTAAAAGAAAAAAAAAGACCCCATATACCCATAAAAAAGAAAATAATTATAATTTAATTAACAAATGAATGGGAGCTATGGGGATCTTCAAATCTTCAAAGCTCCTTCATTTCCTTCATTTCCTTCTTCCATTTAGTTGGGAAAGCTCCATAAGATCACATGGTACAGACTTGGTCTTGTTAAGTTAATCCCCATGTAATAATTCCTAATTAATGCAAAATTACATTAAAATTTAATCTAACTACATAAAATAAGTAAAAATAATCACAACCCAAGCAATTGAATAATTGACTGGACTTACCCCACATAACCAAGTCCTTAATGTGTTATGCTTAGGTTAAGCGCATAGCAAAATATTTATTTTATTTTAAGCACCCTTTGCATAAAATATGATTAGTTAATCAGCCTAACACCAGATACACTCTAACATCTACAATATTACATTACAAAATAAATATACATCAAACCATCACCTAACATAAAGCTAGAAGTGGTGACTTAATCTAATGTGTGTGGCTTGTGTGGTATGTCCTAGATTTTAAGTTAAGATTTTTAAGTATGAAAGATAATCATATAAAGGGTGGTTTAATTGATTTGCAAAATTTTTGTTTTATTTTGTTTCATTTGACATACACAAAATAACTAATTATTATGAAAGAAAAAGAGAGGATCCCTTTTATTTAGCTTAAGTCACAAAAGCAAATTAATAATTTCCATTAGTGAATGTTTTATTAGTTTTAATTAATCATAAGTTTAGTTCACTTTAACTAAATTCAATAAGAAAGGCATCTTAATGAATTACTGACATAACACATGTTTATTCATTTCTTTCCATCATGTATATCATGCATATGATTAGAGCCTACATAGCTATACATGCAATTTGTATCTTAGCACACTTAAATGAAGAATGTGAGATGTAATGAATTAACATCTCATTTGATTGAATGATTTTATTAATTTAAAGCTCTATCTTATGCAAAGCTGCCAAATCCTTGACATGACTACTCAAATCAAATAAACAAAAGTGTGAATGCATGCCTTTTAATAGAAAAGAGGGTTTTCATTCATTAGCTAAGTACACATCCACATGTATAAAAGTTTTAAGTGTCACCATTTTCACCTGGAACAGGAACCTCCTTAAAGTAAAATCTAGAATGTCTTTAATATATTCTTAGATACATATGGATGTATAAACAACTACAAGAATAAAACCATGCAAAAATTATATTTTGATTTGATTGATTTATTTTTGTGTAAATGAATTAAAGCTTTATCTAAATTCTAATGTCCAAATGCATAAGAAAAATAAAATGTCATTGTTCTACACCAAGGGAATGAGGTAGGAACCTTAGAAAAGTCCCTTAATCCGTCTAATAATATCTAACATTCTACAAACAACAAATGAATGTAAAGAGACTTATTTCACACTAGATTTATTCACTTGTATTTCTATATATATAATAATTATAAATATATGTATATTCATTGGATAAACTTTTGAAAATCTATTTGGGATTTAATAGTGATACTAGCCACACATATTTTTAATTTAAATTAACACATACAATTGGACATAAAGGAAATTATTTTATTTAATTAATTTTAAAAGAGATGGATGCATGAATCATATGTCATATAACATTTAACATGATTGGGAGGAAATAAAACAACACAAGCATGTGATTTTGTTTAACCAACTAAGTCCTAAGGACAATCAAACTAAATAAGATTATTTAAAACAAACCAAAGATCTTTAATGTCATTTCATTTTCATGTTTGATTTGATTTAAGAAAAGTGAAGGAGGTTTGCTAATCCTAATCCCATTCCCCATGTGTGAGTTAATTTGGTAGGTTTGGGTGTGAATTAAGTCAATTAATTAACCCTTTCCTACATGACCTTAAGTTAATTAAATAATTAATAATGAGCCAATATGATATGCAATCACATGAAAAGTAAATTTACAATACTCTTAAGAAATTAAAGGGGCCTAATGCAATTGGCTCATGATTAATAGTTAATTAAACTTAAGGGATCTCACTTAACTACTTTTATGATTTACTTTTCACACATGTGAGTTAACCATAATTTCATTAGCTCTCTCTTTAGGTTATTGAACACCCAAAGAGCTACCCAAGATTGATTAAAGGTGATTAGATGTGAAGTGGATTTTAGATTGAGTTAATTATTTGGTTAAACATTAAACATTTTTAATTATGAAATGAAATTAGCTTAAGGAAAGAGATCAAGAAAGAGACATTAATCTCAATCCCTAAGTCCCATATTTGATTACTTAGGCTCTGATTTTATCATGAGGATTAATTAATTACCTCATTGATCATTAATTAGTCAAAATTCAAAAAAAAGATGGAAAACTTAGGAAATGAATTAGGAAAAATATCCTAGTCACATTCCCTAAGCTCCCTTACTATTCAACAAGGGTAATTAAGCTTAAATGATTAATTAAGCCACTATTCATTCACTAATTATCACTAATTAAATTAAGAAAGTGATTAAGGCTTAATCAATAGATTTTCCTAATTAAATAACTAATAAAATCCTAAAAAATAGGGAAGGCAGAGGTCATCCCCCAAAACATTCATAAAAAATTTGAGATTAATTGGGTGATCAATTAAAGAGTAATTAAGCTAATTATATTTCCAATTAAACCATAATTAAGCCAAAATCACTTTTCAAAATCAATTCATAATAATTTTCCCAGATTCTACTCTGAAATATCTTCAAAATGAGCCTAAGTTTGTATTTTTTTTTTTGGATTTTTCTAGGATTAATTATAATTTTAGGAAGTTCCAGGCTTAAAAATTGATTAATTAGTCCTAATTAAAGCCTTAATCCCATCAGGCCATGGGGTGGCTGACGCAGTGCACTTTCCATGTGGCGTAATGGGATTGGCTATTTAAGTTCATCCAAGGTCGCTGACGATGGATGTAAACGGGACCGATCTAAGAATGATACCATTAGATCAGGTGTAAGAGAATCGGGATCTAATGCGATCTAATCAAAGCCGCTTCATTCCAATCATGTAGAATGACACTCATGATCTATCCCCGTGAAAGAGAAATTCGATCCCATCTTTCCCATTCATGAAGCTCACCCGAGCTCAAATTGCCTCCAAATTCATCCCACACCTTCGGAGAGGGCAGGAGCACACATCCAAAGACTAAAAACACATGACATGTGAATTTACTTCACAAAAGACCAAGCTATTTTTCCATACAAGGCTTGGTTTATAAAATTATCTCACCAGCTAATGTCCGATGGTGGGTCGATGGAGGTAGCTTCACCTAGTTGAGGTGAGGCCCTATTGAGAAATTTTAGCTTGATTTAGGGTAGAGTGCTCGGTCGACCAATCCATGTGTGTGAAGGCTTCAACTCTGATCGAACTCTAATCTTGGTGCTCGAGAAGGCTTGGAGATGGTTCTTGGCTTGAATGAGGATGGTGTGGGTGCAAGGAATTGAAGTTTGATTTATTGGAGGGGGAGTATTGCTCAGAAGAGTGGTGTCCTATTTCGGCTTTGCTCGGGGAGGAGGAATATCGATCGAGGAAGGCTTGGGATGCTCTAGGAAGCTCTTAAGGATTTCAAAAATTTCCTTAAGAAGTCTTACAAAGCAATTTGTATCAAATCTAGCTCGAATTGAGGGGGTATACCCCCTCAATTACCCATGATGGACAGACAAGATTGATCCCACAAAATTGGCCACCATCGATTCATTGGAGGGTTCGCCATCAGCTCCACGTGGCACGCCATGATGGATGAAGTGGTGGCAGGAGTCTCAAGGCTTTATATGAGGAGATTGTGGGATTGATCTTCTTTGCATCCATATTTGGCCATGAGGGAATGGCTTGCTTGGTCCATGGAAGATGCAAGGATGGCTTAGGTTGGGCTAGGAAGCTTAGGCTTGCCTCATTTGGCAAGTGGAGGGCCGCCATGGGGGAGGCAAAGTGGACTTTGCCACTTATGGCAACAATCCAATGCAAAGAGAGGGTATCCATTGATTAATCCCCTTGGGATGGGTCCCACATGGATTTGGGTTGGCTTTGGGCTGACCTAGGGTTCATTTGGGTTGGGTTAGGTCAGCCACCAAGTTTCCAGAAAGTGATTTTGGGTGATTTGGCTTCATATGATCAAAATAGGCTCATTTGGGTTAGGTTGGGTTGGGTTGACCAATTGGTCAAATTAGGTCAAACTAAGACTTGGGTTAGGTTCATATGATGATTTGGGATGTTCTGGTTCAATTGGTTTTGATTAATTTGGCTAAGGTTTGAATTTGACTCATTTGGATTCAAAAGGGCCAAATGGGTCAAGTTGACCAATTTAACCTTTGATCAAATTGGGTTGGGTTTGGTGTTGAGTCAAGTTCAATTGGTTGATTGAAAGTAATTGTAGGCTTTGGTTTAATTTGGATTTAATTTGTATTTTGGCCAATTTGACCCTTTAGGTCAATTTGGGCTAGGTTTGGTCAAGTTGACCAATTGGTCAAATTGGGTTCAATCATGGCTTTGGTCAAGTTCAATAAGTGATTTGGAATGAACTTGAGCCATTGGTTGCAATCAATTTGGATCAAATCATGATTTGACTCATTTTGGCTTTTTAGGTCAATTTGGGTCAAGTTAGGTAAAATGGCCAATTGGACTTGGTTTGGCTCAATTGATGGCTTGGTCATGTTCAATAATTGATTATGAATGGGTTTGAGTCAATGGTTTCAATCAATTTGGTACATGGTGGATTTTGGGTAGTTTGAGTTTCATTTGGGTTAAGTGTTGATTTGGTCAAAGGGCTGGGTTGACTTTATTTGACCCAATTCAAGACAACTGCTTAACCTAGGATGATTGTTGATCATGATATGGGGTTTGGATGGGCTTAATTTAATCCAATTTGGGTTGAATTAGAACTTAGTTCAAGAAGATCTTTTAGGACACTTTAGGTCAAGTGGACTTAAATGGGTTAATTGGCTTGATCATGGTTTGATTCAAGCTTAATTGAACTCACATATGGACTTAGGATGGAAATATAAATCTAATTGCAAGTGGTTTGGAGTCAAATGGATTTTGGTTCATATGACAATTTCAAGTCAAAAGGGGTCAACATAGGCTTGACTTGGGTTTGAATTGATAATTATAGTTTGTGTTTATATTTGGAACAATGATTGAAGGAGTTATTGAATCATGAAGAAACTCATGAGCTTTGAGCTGATTTGGTTATCATTTAGCCAAGTTCAAGAATTTAGCTAAAAAAGCTAAAATTGAGAATTTTATTTGATTTGGGTTTGGTTTTGGCCATTTGGACTTATATTTCATTTATATTTGTGAATGTAAATGAAGATATAAATGGTTTATGAAAAATAACTTGAGTTTGGAGTAATTTGGAAACAAATTTGACCAAATTGAGGCATGAAGGTCAAAAGGGCTTAAGTTGAGAAATGATTTGGTTTGATTTAGTTTGATTTAATTTGAATGGTTTCCCAAATATAAATGAAGGAATGGTTGATTTATAGAGAAATCAACAAAATTTGATTTGTTTTGAAGGAGGTTTTGGCTAAGCATATGAAGGTGGTTCATATGGCTTAGGAAGGAATTTTGTAGTTTGAATTCAATCATAGGTTTCAATCATTTGATTTGGGGTTGGATTTGGTTCATGGTTGGATTTGAATTTGAGGTTTTGTTTGGAAGAAGGAAGCAAGGAATGTGTTTAAGGCTATAGGATAGGCAAGTCTTCCTAAATCCCTAAGGCATAACCTATTCCTATGACTATCTCTTCTAAGTCTCTAGGCTTAGGTTAAGTGTTCACCTAATCACTAGAAGTGTCTTAAGACTAAAGAACTCTTAGTGTCTATGAGAGTCTTAGATCTATAATAAAGTTGAGAGCACAAAAGTGTCTTCTTTTAATAGGGGAATTTTCATTCATTAGCAAAGTACACATCCACATATATAAAAGTTTAAAGCAGGTACGTTGCCATTGTTTTGCACCAAGGGAATGAAGTAGGAACCTCCTTGGGACTACTTAAAGTTGTGTGTCCCTAGAATGTCCAGACTAATATACCACTATCCTTAGATACATGTGGATGTACAGACAACTACAAGAATAGAAAGCCATGCAAAAATTGTATTTTAATTTGATTGATTTATTTTGTGTAAATGAATTGAAGCTATATCTAAATTCTAATGTCCAAATGCATAAGAATGAAATCAAGCAGGTACGTCGCCATTGTTTTACACCAAGGGAATGAGGTAGGAACCTCCTTGGGGCTACTTAAAGTCATGCGTTCTGGACTGTCCAGACTAATATACCCGCTAACATTCTTACTTATACAAATCAACACATGAATGTAAGGAAGAGACTTTATTTCACACACTAAATTTATATTCACTTGCATTCCCCATGTATATATAACTAAATTTATAATATATATGTGTATTAATTTGTTAATAAACTTTTGAAAATATATTTGAGATTTAATAGTGATACTAGCCACACATATTTTTAATTTAAATCAACACATGCAATTTGACATAAAAGTAATAATTTTCATTTGATTAATTTGAAAGACATGAATGCATAAGTACAAGTGGCATACAATATTTAGCATTATTTGAAAGAAATGAAACAACACAAGCATGTGATTTCATTCAAATCAATTAACTCCCAAGGACAATCAAACTAAATAAGATTATTTAAAATAAACCAAAGTTCTTTAATGTCATTTCATTTTTATGTTTGATTTGATTTAAGGAAATGTGAAAGATGTTTGCTAATCCTAATCTCATTCCCCATGAGTGAATTAATTTAGTTTAATAATGAATAATTAGATTGATTTTATGTCTTGATTAGGTTAGGGGTATGAATTAAGTCAATTAATTAACCCTTACAGACATCACCTTAAGTTAATTAACTAATTATTAATGAGCCAATATGATATGCAACCACATGAAAAGTAAATTTGTAATACTCCTAAGAAATGAAAGGAGCCTAATGCAATTGACTCATGATTAATAGTTAATTAGGCTTAAGGGATCTCACTTAACTACTTTTATAGTTTTCTCACACATATGAGCAAACCATAATTTCATTAGCTCTCTCTTTAGGTTATTGAACACCCAAAGAGCTACCCAAGGTTGATTAAAAGTGATTTGATGAATGAATGGATTTCAAATTAAGTTTTATTTTAATCAAGTCATTAATTAATTAATTAATTCTTTTGATTATATCTCTTAATTAGGATGATAAAATTAACTTAGAGAAAGGAATCAAGAGATGGGTCTCAATCCCAATCACTAAGTCATTCCAATTAACAAAGCTCTGAAATAGCTCACATCTTAATTAAGTTAATTAATTAAGAGGTTAACTAAACACTTAATCTTTAATTAATTGAAATGGATAAAGAGGCTTAATGAAATGGTCATAAAGAATAAACCTAAACCATTTCTCTAAGACTCTTCACTATTAAAAGAGGGCCATGAACTTAATTTATGGATTAAGTTACATTTCATTCACTAATTATCACTAATTAAATTAAGAGAGTGATTAAGGCACAATCAATTGATTTCCCTAATTAAGCAACCAATAAAATTTCAAAAAAATAAGGGAGGCAGAGGTCATCCCCCTAAACATCCACATAAAATTTGAGATTAATTGAGTGACTAATTAAGGAGTAATTAAGCTAATTAAATTTTAATTAAATTAAAATCACTATTCAAAATTACTTAATAATAATTTTAATAGATTCTACTATGAAATATCTTCAAAATGAGCCCAAGTTTGTTTTTTTTTTTTTTGGATTTTTCCAGGATTAGTTATGATTTTTAAAAGTTTCATCCTTAAAAAAATAAATTATTTAAGCTTAACTAAAACTTTAATCTTGTCAGGCCACGTCACAGCTGATGCGATGCACTTTCTATGTGGTGCAACGTGATTGACTATTTAAGTTGTCACATCCACCGCTGACTCGGATTACGACGAAGCTTCAATGTGACCATCTAAGATCTGATTTGATCTGTAATTTAAGAAAGTAATCAAGGGATATATTAGATCATGACCATCCATTCTGATCACGCATAACGGATGGGCGGATCCCCATTCGTGAGTGGTGAAAGAGCATGTCCCATCTTTCCCTGTTCGATCCTAGCTCACCCGAGCTTGGATTGCCTCCAAATTAATCCCACACCTTCAGGGAGGGGAGGCGCACACATTCAATGGCTAAAAACACATGACATTCGAATTTGCTTCACAAAAGACCAAATGATTTTCCATACAAGGCTCAATTTTGCAAAATTACCTCATCGGAGCTAATGTCTGGCGGTGGGGTCAACAGAGGTAGCTTCACCTAGTTGAGGCGAGGCCCTATTGAGAAGCATGGGGTTTGATTTGGTGTAAAGCTCTTGGTCGAACAATCCATGTGCATAAAGGCTTCAGTTCTGATCAAACTCCAATCACTGGTGGTCGGAAAGCTCGGGGATGGTTTGGTTGCCTTCGACGAAGTAAGAGGATGGTGTGGGTACAAGGAATTTGTATTTGATCAAATAGAGGAGGAGTATTGATCGAGAAGGTGGTGTCCTATTTTAAATTTGCTCGAGGAGGAGGAATGTCAATTGAGGGAAGCTTGGGATGCTCTTGGGAAGTATCTGGGATTTCAAAAATTCCTTAAGGACTCACACAAAGCAATTGGTGAAGAATCCCACTCAAATTGAGGGGGTATACCCCTCAATTACACTTGATGGATGACGAGATTAATCCCTAAAAATCCATTGATTAGCCACCATCGAGTCATGAGGGGTCGCCGTCAGCTCCACGTGGCATGCCAAGAGTAGAGGAAGTGGTGGCAGGAGTCTCAAGGCTTCATATAGGGAGATTGTGTTGGATTGGTTCTTTGCCCTTGCCTATGGGGTTCGGCCATGACAGGTGGATGCTTGGCTTGCTTCCCTTGATCCATGGAAAGTGCTAAGATGGCTTATGATGGGCTAAGGTGGCCTAGGAGTTTCTTATTAGGAAGTTTGATGGCTGCCATGGAGATGGGAGAGTGGACTTTTCCTCTTAATGCAAGAATCCAATGCAAAGAGGGATGTCCATTGGTTAATCCCCTTGGATTGGGTCCCACTTGGATTTGGGCTGGCCTGAGACTGACCATAGGGTTAATTTGGGTCGGGTTATGTCATCCACCAAGGTTCCATAAGGTGGTTTTTGGTGATTTGGCTTCATATGGTCAAAATATGCTCATTTGGGTTAGGTGGGGTTGAGTTGACCAATTGGTCAAATTGGGTCAAACCAAGACTTGGTTAGGTTCATATGATGATTTGGGATGTTTTGGTTCAATTGGTTTTGATTAATTTAGCTTATGTTTGATTTTGACTCATTTGGATTCAAATAGGTCAAATGGGTTACCAATTTGACCAATTTGGGTTGAATTAGGTGTTGAGTCAAGCTCAATTGGTTAATTGAAAATGATTGTAAGCTTTGATTTGGTTTAGTTTGGATTTAATTTGGATTTTGGCCAATTTGACCATTTAAGTCAATTTGGGCTAGGTTGGATCAAGTTGATCTATTGGTCAAATTGGGCTCAATCATGGCTTTGGTCAAGTTCAATAAGTGATTTGGGATGAACTTGAGCCATTGGTTGCAATCAATTTGGATCAAATCATGATTTGACCCATTTTAGCTATTTAGGCCTATTTGGGTCAACTTAAGTCAAATGGCCAATTGGACTTGGTTTGGCTCAATTGAGGGTATGGTCATATTCAATTATTGATTATGAGTGGATTTGAGTCATGGTTTTAATCAATTTGATATAGTGAGTTTTGGCTAGTTTGAGTTTCATTTGGGCTAAAGGTTGACTTGGTCAATGGACCAAATTGACTTGGTTTGACCCAATTCAAAATAATTGATTAACCTAGGATGATTGCTAATCATGATATGGGGTTTGGATGGTTTTAGTTCAATCCAATTTGGGTTGAATAAGAACTTGGTTTAAAAAGATCATTTAGGTCACTTTGGGTCAAGTGGACCTAAATGGGTCGATTGGCTTGATCATGGCTTGATTCAAGTTCAATTAAACTCATATATGGACTTAGGATGGAAATATAAATCCCTAAGGCATAACTTATACCTATGGCTAACCCTTCTAAGTCTCTAGGCTTAAGTGAAGTGTTCACCTAATCACTAGAAGTGTCTTAAGACTAAGGAGCTCTTAGTGTCTACAAGAGCCCTAAATCTATAATGGCAAAGTTGAGAGCTCACTCCCAAAAGTGAGGTTAACACCTAGTAGACATAAAGAGTTTCATTTGTGCTCATAAATATTGTAAGCATGTTGTAAATTTTCCTTTTTTATTCTTTGAATTCATTCCATGAATCACCAAGTGGTTTGACTATTTATTAAAAGGAACATACTTCATATTTGCTAATAAGCCAGCCAATTACTCTCTCATTGGCAAACCAATGTATGCAAGTTCATTTCTAAATTGTTTCTATTTAGTCCTCACTTGAAGTCTAGCTTTCAAGTTCTATTGAATTATATTAAGATCACATACAAGCCTCTTTTGAATTTTTACTTGAAGGATACACTTCAATCCTATTACAAGTTTTCCAGAATTCAATTGAATTTATCTTTATATGATGTTGAAGATTGTAGAATTTCATTCATGTTCACTCAATTCATCTTTAAGGCCCATTTTGAATCTTATGAATGCTCTCCCTCTCCAAGCATCATAATCCACAATTCAATTTTATATCTTCTTTAAGTTTCAATTCAAGTTCAAGAATTAGACTGAGATTGGTTCATTTTGAATTTAGGTTTCATTTTTTTCAAAATTTATCTTTTCTTTGTAATCTCAAATTCAACTAAAAATTAAATATAATTGAGCAATTCATATATTTCTATTTTTAGTCCATTTGGATCTCTTTGTAAGTATAAAGTTTTGACAAAATTTTGGCAGCATCCTTGCATCGTCCCCCGCACAAGGGGCTGCTTCGAGTGTGTTGGATCTATCCACCATGTCAAGAAAGATATGTATGGGTAGTGTAAACACCACGACCAAGTGTGTCATCCCACCATGCCAAGAAAGACATATGGGTCTCTGAAGTACCTGCATAAAACACAGATTTTCCTGTCACACCAAGAAAATATGTACGGGTACTTATGTATCTGCAATATCAGCTTAAATAATCAATTTTAGATAAGATTTTATATTAAGATGTTTAGGCCTCCATTTAGTGTGAAATCCAACAACATTTTGACAGCATATCGATGTCTTCCCCGCATAGGGAGGTACTTCAAGTTGTTGGGCCTGCCCACTATGCTAAGAAAGGTATGTATGGGTGGTGTAAACAATATGACTAAATGTATCATCCTACCATGCCAAGAAAGGCATGTATGGGTCTTTGAAGTTTCTAAAACATAATTTTTTGCCACACCAAGAAAGATGTGTACGAGTACTTATATACTTGCAATATCCGTTTAAATATTAATTTATATTTATAGTTGGCTTTATATTAAGCCGTTTAGGTCTCCCGTCGGTGTGAAAATTTGCTAGTATTTTGAAAACATCTTGGTGTCGTCCCTGTATAGGAGACTATTATGGGTATACTGGCGCCAAGAAATGTGTGTGTGTGTGGTTTAAATTGCGGTTGAATGTGCCATCTCATAATACTATAAAATCCATGTATGAGTCTTTGAACCTGTAAGAAAAATATAAATTTCCCCACCATGGTAAGAAAGACGTATATCGGTACATATATATTTGCAAGAAAATACAAATTTTTTTCTGTCGCATCAAAACAGATGCGTAAGGATACTTATTTTGGATAATTTTAGTGAGCTCGCATTCACATCTATGCTTAATACAAATTACAATTGAATTTAAAGATAAAGGAGTAAATTTTGGAGAAATATTGGATATGAATAGATGGGTGATTGATTTCATGAATATGATTTAAGTCCAATCTAGACTCTATTAAGTGTGAAAAATGAATTCATTAGATTCCACAAATCCTACTTCTCATCTATCTTGTCTTATTCTAACATTAAGGTGGTTGCTTTGGTATCAAGATAAGATTATATAAGATCTAACTCAAATGTTGCCTAATAATACAAGTAAAAAAACTTTGATTTATATATAACATCTAAAATATGTTTTCTCTGATTTTTTATTGACCTAAAAAATGATAATAATAATAATAATAATAATAATAATAATAAACTTGAAGTGTGAAGTCAACTCAAACAGCCAAATAATAATTAGTAACTTAATAAAATCTTGTATTCACTCCTATGTCTTACCTGAAAGCTAGATTTAGGGATTGTTGGGAGATTCTAGTTGGGAGGGTTAGTGTTATTTTAGGTTTGACAAAGGACGCAGAGGAGGAGATGGGAGGTCGAATGACTGTGTAAATTTGGCTTTGGTGGTTTTAACGAATGAAAAAGAAAGAAGTTGTGGCTTACCGCTGTGAGAGACATAGGGAAGAATGAAGTGGAACTGGCATACTGATTGAAGCAAGAAAGTACTACTACTTGGAGTGATTTGATGGGTAAAAGTATGAGCTCTTGGGCTAAATTTTATTATTAAGTTTATTTAAAATTTTAATTATTTAACTAATACAATAAAAAATTTTAAATAGGTTTAATTTTCGGATGATTAGAGCTTATGTGAAATTCACGCCGTAGTTACCGCTTCAAAGGACTAACTGAAGTTAAAAAAAATTTAACATAATCATAGTATCTTTCCTATATCATTCATCCCAGACTAAGTATAGTGACAAAAACACTTTTAAATAATCACAATTTGCGAACGCTTGCTTTTCCACAATGTGGAATTAAAACTTAAGCACAGTCGCAGTATTTTGTTCATATCAGACTCATCTGACATCAAAATTAAGCAAGCTTAGTATTGTTGGAAATGTAACAAAATTCCCATGACTTTCATGATGACAACAATCTATGATTTCAGCCTGGTACCCCGAAGATTTTGTGAACGCTCACTTTTCCATGGTGCGGAATTGAAACCCATACCGTAGTATTTTACCTGTATTGGACTCATCTAATGTCACAATTGAGGAAATTTATATTGTTGGACACGTAACAAAATTCTCCATGACTTTTATGTTGATAATAATCTATGATTCTAGCCCGGTACACCGTAATTTTTGAGAACACTTGCTTTTCCATGGTGCGGAATTAAAACTTTAAGCATAGCCATAGTATTTTTTTCCATATCAGACTCATCTAGTGTCAGAATCGAGCGAGCTTAGTATCATTGAAAACATAACAAAATTCCTCATGAATTTATGTTAACAATAATCTATGATTCCAGCTCGGTAAGCCATAGTTTTTGCAAACACTCACTTTTCCATGGTACGAAATTAAAACCTTAAGCACTGCATTGATCTCATCCATGTAATCGAGAGTTAGTATTATTGAAAATGTAACAAAATTTCTCATGGCTTTCATGTTGATAATAATATGCGATTCCACCCCAGTACATTATAGTTTTTGTGAACGCTCACTTTTCCACGATGCGGAATTAAAACCTTATGCACAGCCGCAGTATTTTGCTTGTTTCGGACTCATCCAATGTCAGAATCGAGCAAGCTTGGAATCATGGGCTCAATTTATTACAGACAATTGGCAAGCACATTATATGGTACATTGAATTCATGATAATTGTAGAATCATAGATTAGCTATGTAAATATGTCTACCCTATGAAGCATGGAAATTTGTGGAAAATAAGTAATTTCTTTGTTGTGGTGTTTATTTTTGATTTGTATATGGGGAGGACACCACACAGATCTAAGGGTGTACTTATTGAGGTAATCGGGTGTGACATTAAGGGATAATGCACTATCTCAAAAGAAATAAATCACTACCCTATAATGGACCTAATCACCTAATAAGGACTCCTAAGGCATGATGGGTCTTTGAATATATCAGAGATTTTTCCCCTACTTTATATAGATAAATAAAGTAGGGTTTATTTAAACCAGATTCTAAAGTTCTCTATGGGGGCAAGCCCCCCATAGTTAATTACATCCTAAGGAAGGTGAAGGTTTGCTGCACTTTCAGTGGATGAGTTCCTTAGGAATACTCTCGATTAAAGTAGGCAATTGTTGTTTCCAAAGATTGCAAAGATAGGATTATCAGTAAATTGGCTATGTTTGAAAAATCTAGGGTTAGATCAAAAAGGAGAGACTTATTATCGAAGCTAAAGGGAGATGAGTAGGAAATACTCATGATACTAGAAAATCTAGTGACCATTCCAATCTATCATATAGTTGGGCTTTATATATTTGAAATTGAAGAGAATTATTTATTTAAGTTGAAATTTATTAAAAAAACTAGGACTTATAATCCCACAATACAAGATTGTGAAAATACCTAAGAAGTGAAGATTTATCCTTGTATCCCTAGGGGAAACAACAACCTCATATCCTAAATCTAGGGAGCTTTAGCAAGGGCCAAAGCACATCCTAAATCTAAGGTGAAAAATGGGTATATGATTTACCTCCACAAGAAAGGGTAAATCACACGACTGCTGGACTTATAACTGCCTGGAGTGGCAGCTAGCTAACTCCTCTTACATTTTAAAACTATGTGGTCAAGTCATATATTTTGTAAGATGGTTTGGTTGTTATTATTTAGAAAGAAACTAAATTCTTAAACTCACTCCCTAAAAGACTAGAGCATGAGTGGTATGGTTAAAGACTTAGTCTAATGCAAATTTTTATCAATTTTTATTTGATTTTGGAATCTTCATTTTGATAAAGGCTATAGGATTTTTATATGTCTAAATGCATGATGAAATGAGTTATGGGCTAAATCAAAAAGAAAGATGAGTTTTTCACCATGGAGACCCTCAAAGGTCAAGTCTTCCCCTATCATGCAAGGATGGAAACCTTCTCTTAGCAAGAGTGAAACAAGATGACATGCATGATATTAAGCATACAACATCGAGCTAAGGGGTTCCTAAATCTTTTAATTATCTTAATTTAATTCCTAGGATTTAAATGAGGTTATGGGTTATTTAGAAAATTAGTTATGAGTTATAGTTGGGGTAGAAAGTTTATTTTTCCCTAAGAACCTAAGAGGATCCATGACACACATTAAATCACCATACATGAAGAAACTAAGAAAATACATGTCATTTCTATTACATAATTGTAAATAAATCATCAACAATTTATAATCCCAACATAAAAGATTAATAGGTCGTGCAGTCGGCTACCACTATACAACCTGAAAACAAAAATGGGTAACCAAGCTCAACCCTTATACAACATGGTATATGAAAGAATAATTACAATTACAAATGAATAAATGCTATGAGGGGTCTTCATATCTTCTCCATTTCTTCTTTAGATTTGCTTGCTTCAAAAGCATCACGAGGGCCTCCCAGGATAAAGCCTTCTAGCCTCCACTCATTCTAATCTCCCATAACACTAATCATAATTCCTAATGCATAATTACATCTAATATAGGAAAATTAAATCTAACTACACTTGCAAAATAAGTGTTAGCTAAACACACTGATGCAGGGCATCATCGTCACTGTCATCGATGTCATCATCATAAAGCTTAAATCCATGATTGGGCCTTTTATTATAATTTAAGTTATGTATTATTGGGCTTTTATATTTTGTATGTCTTAAGCTTATATGTATTGGGCTATTCTTATGTCATGGCCCATGAGTCATTGTAGTAGGTATGACACTTTGGGTAGGTATGAATGAGTGGTAGGTTTGATAATGGTGGTAGAGTAGGTGGTGGTAGTTATGATGGTGTTAGGTTTGAGTTTGGAGTTAGGTTTGAGTATTCTTAACTCTCTTTCAATCCTATAAATAGGGAGACTCTTGTAATGCTTGGTACTTGAATTTGGAATAAAAGTTACCTTCTTAAATTTCTTTTACTATTTTGTGTGTTTTCCTCTTGAGTGACGGACTACTTGAGTGTGTGAGCTCACAACCCTTAGAGAAGGACTTCTAAGTAAGGAACGCGATCTCCACAATGATGAACTATTTGTAGAGGTCAACTTCAACTTATTCCAGCTTTGCTACTGGTTATTTTAAATCTGTTATAGGTTAGATCGTTCATAACTTTTCAGTTATTTCTTTGCACTTATAAGATTGAGATCTCTAGTGTGGTTAACATAACTTTAATCAAAATCTTTTCAACTTCACTAAATTCATAATATTGTGAATATGCTCAATAGTAGTGTGCATTTATCATTACTCTTTCATGAGGATTTAAGAATTATCGGTGTAATAAACAACATATCATAAAAAGTACCCGTGTCCTACATCATATTTGGTATCAGAGCAAGTATGTTTCTTTGGGAACATCTTGTTTAGTATTGAGTTTTATTTTTGCATTGGAGTAATCTTGAAATTCATTGTTAAAAAAAATCATACAAAATTTTTATCTAATTAAAGCATTTACTTACTTTTAATCATGTCTTTGATTTCATTACATTGCATTTTTTAAAAAAAATTAATTAAGTATTTGCTTATATTAATATTTTTTAAAAAATATCATCATGTCAACTCATAGTGGTCTTAGATATCAAGATCAATCCTTAGATGAAAACATGATTCCTATGAATTTTACTAGAAAAATAGAAAATCTTACCCTTATGCACCAACAAACCTTTAATGAATTCCAAAAGATTTGAAGCCTTAGAACAAAAGTTGGCTGCTTACAACACATTCACTAGAAACTAACCCAATCCTAGAACACCAACTTGAAGAGAGAGGGTCATCATGTTGATCCGTTCTTCCTCTCCCACCTCATCCACATTTTCCTATTAGACCTCGCCAAGAACAACTTTAATGAATATCCCGAGTTTGATGAGGTACTTCCTCACCCACCTCATCGAATAGGAAGACAATTAAGATGAGATGAAGGTTATGCTCATTGAACTCCTTATGAGCATTATCCTCGATATACGAAGAGCCATTATCTAATTTTGTTGCCCCGCGACATATACTTTGAGAACCTGATGATGATGTTATTCATAAGGTTAAAATTGATCCACCTACTTTTGATGGTCGACTTGATCCTAAAATTTTCTTAGATTGGATAGTAGACATGGACCAATTTTTTTATTGGATGCCCATGTCAAAAGAAAGACAAGTTCATTTTGCCTGCATGAAACTAACTAGTCAAGTTAAGACTTATTGGGTTAATCTCACACAAAAATATCAATGATTAGGACAACCACCTATTGCTTCTTGGGATGAGATGAAAAAAATTTTAAAGCAAAAATATGTACCATTAAATTTTCATGATCAACTTATGGATGAAATGACTACGCTTAAACAAGGATCTTTAACTGATGTTGAGTATATGACACGGTTTGATGAATTGATGACCCGTTGTGATGTTAGAGAGAATTGCTGCACTCTCTAGATTTAGATTTGGGTTACGAATTGATATTTGTAATGAAATGATAACTAGAGAAATTTATTCTCTTGAGGATGCATTTTGAGTGGCGACTCAAATTGAACAATATCTTAGATCACAACCTTATAAGCGATTCACAACTTCATCTACAAACAACTCTCAATCATGTGTTAACCCTCCTACTTTAGTAGTTCCTAAAGGACCTAGTGAAACAAAAGGAAAAGCTTTAGTGGGAACATCTGGCTCTAAGACTTCTAGCATTACTTATTTTACATGTGGTAAAATTGGTCACTATGCAAGTACTTGTCCTCCAAACTTACACTTAGATTATGAAAATGAGGATCAAAAAAAAAATAATGATAATCAAATTGCAGTTGACCCTTGTGAAGAAGCTAGTGATGCAGAAGAAGCATTAGATGAGTATCATATAGCTATTATGCATTGTGTGTTAGCAACCCCACGAGCTAATATTGATTGGAGGTGCACATCAATTTTCCACACTTATTTTAAGAGTGGTGAAAAGATGTGTAAGTTAATCATTGATAGTGGCAATTGCATGAATGTTATTGCTACCTCTGCTTTAGCTAGGATGAAGCTCACCCCAGAGACCCACCCACCTTATAAGGTTGCTTGGGTAGATAAGACCTCTATCTCTATATCTCAATGTTGTCTTGTACCCATTCAATTGGAGAATATATGATAAAATTTGGTGTGATGTTCTTCGATGGATGTTGCTCATATACTTTTAGGTAGACCTTGGCTTTTTGATATGGATGTCACAAATTATGGGTGATCTAATACATATGCTTTTAATTTTCAAGGTAAAAGAATTGTCTTAAACCTAGCTAAGCCTAAAGAGGTCACTCCACTTCAACCCCAAAATTCTTCTCCACCCATAGAAAAGAAATTCCTACATATTATTAATAAATGTCAATTTCAACAAAAGATTAATGGGAATATCATTTTTCAATTAGTTATCCTAACCTCTGAAAATCAATCTTTTATTAAATCATTTTCATCTGAAGTACATGAACTTTTATTGGAATATCAAGATATTTGTCTTGAAGAACTTCCTAGTGAGCTTCCCCCATTAAGAAGTATCCAACATGCCATAGAGCTAATTCCTGGATCATCACTCCCAAATTTGCCACATTATCGTATGAACCCAAATGAACATGCAGAGCTAAAATGACAAGTTGATGATTTATTATCAAAAGGGTTTATCGGGAAAGTTTATCTCCATGCTACTCTTCTTACCCCAAAGAAAGATGGTAGTTATGTGTGTAGATAGTCATGTTATAAATAAAATCACTATTAAGTATAGGTTTCCTATACCTAGACTTGATGACATGTTAGATATGATGGCTGGATCAATAATTTTCTAAAATTGATCTTAGAAGTGGATATCATCAAAATAGAGAGAAGGTGATGAATGGAAAATTGCATTCAAGATAAAAGATGGTTTGTATGAATGGCTAGTAACGCCTTTTGGATTGACTAATGCTCCAAGTACATTTATGCGAGTGATGACTCATATCTTACAACCATTCATTGGAAAATTTTTAGTTGTGTACTTTGATGATATTTAATTTTAGTCAAGAAGAGCGATCATGAGAAACATTTACGATAAGTCTTTGAAGTGCTTCAGAAGAAAGACTATATGTTCACTTAAAAAATGCTCATTTATGACTCTTCAATAATCTTCTTAGATTCATTGTGATGGCATCTCTGCCGATCCCGAAAAAATTAGGGTTATTCAAAAGTGGCCTACCCCAACCACAATTCATGATGTAGTTTTCAAGCCACATTTTATCGGTTTATTCGTGGATTTAGCACTATTATGGCCCGATAACTCAATATCTTAAAAAAGAGACTTTGTTTGGACAAAGGCCGATGCATTCTCTAAAATTAAAGAACTTTAACAAGATATTACAATTGCCAAATTTTGACAAAGTATTTGAGGTATCATGTGATGCTTCTGGAGTTGGTATTGGAGGTGTTCTTAAACAAGAAGGTCATCCTATTGCTTTCTTTAGTGAAAAATTAAATGAAGCACGTCAACGATATTCCACATATGATCGTGAGCTATATGATGTCATCCAAACTTTACATTATTGGCGACATTATCTTCTTTCACGAGAATTTATACTTTATTCTGATCATAAAGCGCTTAAATATCTAAACACCCAAAAGAAACTTAGTTCTTCATGCAAATGGGTTCAATTTCTTCAAGAATATATGTTTGTTCTTAAACATAAATCTGGTGTCGAGAACAAAGTTGCAGATGCCTTAAGTAGAATATGTACATTATTAAATACCATGAGTGTGAAGGTTACTGGATTCGAAAAGGTTAAAGATGATTATCCTAATTGTAAAGATTTTCAACAAAATTTTGAATCTTTGAAATTTGATGTTTCAATTAATAGTCCAGATTATCAAATAATGAGATGGCTTTCTTTCGTGGCACACAACTATGTATCCCATTCATCACTTCAAATTTTCTTGTTGAGGAAATTCATTCGTGAGGTGTATCTGGTCATTTTGGTCATGATAAGGCAATAGCTATGATGGAGGATAGGTTCTTTTGGCCTAGTCTTAAGAAAGATGTTGCTCATATCATTTCTCAATGTCATACTTGCCAAGTAGCAAAAAGTGGAAAATAAAATTATGGTCTATACACAGCACTCCCAATCCCCCACAAACCTTGTGAAGATCTTAGTATGGACTTCATCTTAGGATTACCTCACAATGTACAATGTTTTGACTCTATCCTAGTAGTTGTTGACTGATTCTCTAAAATGGCACACTTCATTCCATGTTATAAGACATCAGATACCTCACATATAGCGACAATTTTCTTTCGTGAGATAGTTTGCTTACATGGACTACCTAAGACAACTGTGTTTGATCGTGATGTAAGGTTTATGAGCTATTTTTGAAAAACTTTATGAAAAAGCTTGGCACAAAACTCTTATTTTCTATAGCCTTCAAACAAGTAGATGGACAAACTGTTAATAGAAGCTTAGGAAATTTACTTAGTGTACTACTAGTTGGGACCTTCCTACGCAGAGTTTGCTTATAACAATTAATAGGTCAACTGGTATGAGTCCTTTTCATATTGTAACTGGTTATGATCCAAGAAAACTAATTGATCTTGTTGAATTGCCTGTAACATATAAGTCTAGTGCATTTGCATCTTCATTTGCACAAAGCATGCTTGATTTACATCATGAAATTCAACAAAAATTTACTCTGAGTTATGTTAAATATAAAGCTAATATTGATGCACATAGACAATATGTAAAATTTAATAAGGGAGATTTGGTTCTTGTTAAAGTTAGACTGAGAGATTTCCAAACCGAACTCTTAAGAAATTAACTCTCAAGAGATCCGTCCTTATAAAGTTGTAAGGAAGATAAATGATAATGCTTATGAAATAGATCTTCCAATAAATGCTGGAATTTCTCCAATATTTAATGTATCAGATTTAATGTTATGCCATGGGAAAGCCATGGATAATGCTATTCCCTCTGTAAATAGTACTGACATGCAGGTTCATACTTCATCACCGACTCTCATACCATCTCGCCGCTTAAGATCACATTGTCTAGATCAAATTTTAGAAGACCATATTATCATCACATCTGATGGAGGCACTCAAAGGTTTCTCGTTCGTTGGAAAGGACTTTCTCACTTGAAGATTCATGGCTTACATTTGATGAGTTACATTAACTAGACTCACAATTATTACAAGAGTACTTGGATTTTCATTCTTCAGAGGAGAATCCTTTAAAACTGGGGAGTGCTGATGCAGGGCATCATTGTCACCGTCATCGACGTCATCATCATAAAGCTTAAATCCATGATTGGGCCTTTTGTTATAATTTAAGTTATGTATTATTGGACTTTTATATTTTGTATGTCTTGAGCTTATATGTATTGGGCTATTCTTATGTCAGGGCCCATGAGTCTTTGTAGTAGGTATGACACTTTGGGTAGGTATGGAATGAGTGGTAGGTTTGATAATGGTGGTAGGTTTGGTAGTAGATGGTGGTAGTTATAGTTATGATGGTGTTAGGTTTGAATTTGGGGTTAGGTTTGAGTATTCTTGACTCTCTCTCTTTCAATTTTATAAATAGGGAGACTCTTGTAATGCTTGGTACTTGAATTTGGAATAAAAGTTACCTTCTTAAATTTGTTTTACTATTTTGTGTGTTTTCCTCTTGAGTGACGGACTACTTGAGTGTGTGAGCTCACAACCCTTAGAGAAGGACTTCGAAGGAAGGAACGCTATCTCCACAATGACGGACTGTTTGTAGAGATCGACTTCAACTTATTCCTACATCGCTGCTGGTTATTTTAAATCTATTGTAGGTTAGATCGTTCATAACTTTTCAGTTATTTCTTTGCACTTATAAGATTTAGATCTTTAATGTGGTTAACATAAATTTAATCAAAATCTTTTCAACTTCACTAAATTCATAATATTGTGAATGTGCTCAATAGTAGTGTGCATTTATCATTACTCTTTTGTGAGGATTTAAGAATTATCGGTGTAATAAATAACATATCATAAAAGCACATGTGTCCTACTCACACACCATACAACCTAAGCAGTTATATGTATAATTTGGGCTTAGCACCACACATGGGTAACCAAGTCCACCTATCTTAATTTAGATTGTGCTTAGGGGTTAAGCAACCATGAAAAGAGAGCATTTATATTTATTTTAAAGCACCCCTTAAGCACAATCTCCTATAGAAGATATAATTAGGCTAATCACGGCCTAACATCCAGTCTACGAAGTATACACCCTAACATCCAATCTACAACAATACATCATAAAACCAACATACATCAAATCATGCACCGCCCTAACATAAAGCTAGAAATGGTGACCTAATCTAATGTGTGTGTATTAAGGCTTGTGTGATATGCCCTAGCTAGGCTTTGTTATAATTTTTTAAGTATGAAGAGATTTAATTATGAAGGTTGGTTTCACTTTAAATGACTTAATTGATTTGTGAGTTTTGCTTAGTGTTTTCTTTTATTTGACTTGATTTACACTAAACAACTAAGTGTTATAAAGAGAAGAAAAAAGTCGGTCACTCTCTCTTATCCCATCCTTAAGCCACATCTAAAGCCAATTAATTAATCAATTCTTTTAGTGAGACTTATTACATATTTTAATTAATCATAAGTTTAGGTTCACTTTAAATAATCTCATTCAATAAGAAAGGCATCTTAAGATTAATTAGAATTAATTACTATCACATAACACATGTTTATTCATTTCTTTCCACATATATAACATGCATATGATTGAGTTCTAAACATAACTATACATGCAATTTATATCTTAGCACACTTAAATGATGAATGTAAGCAAATGTACTTGTAATTGATGTTTCATTTGGTTGAATTATTTTGTCATATTAATTTAAAGTTCTATCTAATTTCTTACACAAAAACATAAGAAAAGAACTCCAAATCATATGACTAATCAATCCAACCACTTGAACAAAATATGAATGCATGTCTTTTTAATAGAAAGAGGGGGGTTTTCATTCATTAGTTAAATACATATTCAAATGTATGAAAGTTTTAAGCAAGTACGTCGCCATTATTTTGCACTAGAGGAGTAAGGTAGGAACCTCCTTGGAGCTACTTAAAGCTGTGTGTCCCCGAATTGTCAAGACTAATATACCCACTATTCTTAAATACATATGGATGTTTAAGCAGCTATAAAAATAGAAAACTATGCAAAAAAAAAAGAGTTTGATTTTAACTGATTTATTTGTGTGAATGAATTAAAGATCTATCTAAATTAATGTCAAAATGCATAGGAATGAAATCAAACGGGTATGTCGCCATTGTTTTGCACTAGGGGAGTGAGGTAGGAACCTCGTTAGGGCTACTTAAAGTCATGCATCACCAGAATTTCTAGACTAATATACCCACTAACATTCTTACTCATGCAAATCAACATATGAATGTAAGAAAGAAATTTCACTTCATATACTAAGCTTATATTCACATGCACTTCCTATGTATATATATATTCTATGTCACAACATGTATTATTATTCATTAATAAGTTTTGAAAATATATTTGTGATTTAATAGTGATAATAGTCACACATATTTTTAATTAATCCAATACATGCAAGTTTGACAACAAGGAAACTATTTTATTTAATTAATTTTTGAAAGAAATGAATGTATGACTACAAGTGGCATACAATATTTTAACATGATTGAAAAGAAATAAAGAAATACAAACATGTAATTCCATTCAATCCAACTAATACTTAAGGACAATCACATTAAATAAGCTTATTTAAAATAAATCAAAGTTTCTTAAAGCCATTTCGATTTCATGTTTGATTTGATTTGAGGGATGTGAAAGAGGTTTGCTAATCATAATCTCATTCCCCATATGTGTGAGTTAATTTGATTTAATGAAAAGCAATTAGGTTGATTTCATGAATTGATTAATTTATGTATGAATTAAATCAATTAATTAGCCCTTACCTATGTCACATTAAGGTAATTAATTAAATAATTATGAGCTAATATGATGTGCAAATAAATTGAAAAGTAAATAAAAATGCTCCTATGAAATGAAAGGGGGCCTAATGCAATTATCTCATAATCATTTAATAATTAAGCTTAAGGAACTCACTTAATTACTTTTATGATTTTCTCACACATGTGAGCTAACAATAATTTCATTAGCTCCCTCTTTAGGTTACTGAACACCCAATGAGCTACCCAAGAGTTAATTAGGGAAAATAGGTTTAATCAAGTTAATTAAGTTCATTAATTATCTAATTAAATCCTAATTATCCTTAATCAACAATATGAAATGGACTCAGGGAAAGAGACAAAGAAGGAAGCCTAAGTCTCAATCCTTAAATATTTTCAAATAGTTGATTAACTTCTAATATGATTTGGGTTTTGATTGATTTAATTAATTAATTAATTAGTTTTAATTAATTAACTTTAAAGAGGGAATGAAGAAGACTTCAGGAAATGATTGGAAGAGGGGTCCCATTCCATTTCCCTAAGTTTCTCCACTATTAGCAGAGGCTAATGAACTCAATTAAATAATAAATTCATTATTCATTTGATTAATTATTATTAATTAAGCTAAGAGATTAATGAAGGCTTAACCTATTGATTATCCCAATTAATTAGCTAATAAGAAAATGGGGAAGGCAGAGGTCATCCCCCTAAACATCTCTAAAAAGTTTAAAATTAATATAATAATTAATCAAAGAGTAATTAGGTTAATTAAATTTTTAATTAAACCTTAATTAAGTAAAAAATTACTATTTAAAGTTAATTAATAATAATTTTATTGGATTTTCCTCTAAAATACTTTCAAAATGAGCCCTAATTTACATTTTTTTTGGATTTTTCTATAATTAGTTATGAATTTTGAAATATTCAGCCTTAAAAATTAATTAAACAGTCCTAATTAAGCCCTAATCTTGTCGGTGCCATGTCACTAATGATGCGGCACGTTGATGCGACGTGCTTTCCATATGGTGTGATAGAATAGGTTATTTAAGTTATCACATCGCGTGACTGAGTTAGCCGGGGGCAGACGCGCTTTCCTATCGACCGTCCGATCTAAGATTGGATGGCCACAATTAATCCCGCAATTTAGAAAGGAAAATTAGGAGATATAAGCATGATTAGATCAAGATCGTTCATTCCAATCACGGGGAATGGATGGCCCATGATCTATCTCCTCCCGAGCGGCGAGAGACAGAGACCATCCATCATTCGTCGATTCGAGCTCATTTAAGGTTGAATGGAGATCAAATCAATCCCACACCTTCGGGGAGGCAAAATAAGGAAATCCAATGATGGAAATATCATGACATGGAACTTTCCTTCACGAAGGACCAAACCATTTTCATACAAGGATCAATTTTAATGGCATACCTCACCGGAGCTTGTGACTGACGGTTCTAATGATTGAGGAAGCTTCTAGGAGGATGAAGCCCTATTGAGCTGCACGAGCTTTGATTTGAGGTGATTTGCTTGGACGACCAACACATGAGGCTTAGGTTATCGTTCTTGGTCAAACTCATGCTTAGAGTGGATTTGGAGCTCAGGAAATGGCTTCAATGTCTTCGATGACACACGAGGATGGTGTGTGCAAGTTTAATTGAAGTCTTTTGGAGAAATGGAAGAGTTTGGATCAAAGGCACCTTCCCTATTTTGGTTTGACATAAAATCGAGAAAGGAGAAAATGGGAGAGATTGGGGAAAGGCTGTGGGAGACTCTCTTTCACTCTCTCTCTCGATCAAATGAAGTTGAATTCTTACTTTCCCATTTGAATTGAGGGGGTATATCCCTTCAATTATTGAGGTGGATGAATGGGATTCAATCCTAATTTCTCACCGACCAACCGTTGTTAGACCACTGGACTTGTCTTCATTTAGTCCACATGGCTCACCGGGAGTGGAGGGAGGCTTGGGAGGTGGCTCAAGGTCTGATATGGGGGAGATCTTATTTCCTTTGTCCATAGGGTGCTCAGTTTGGAGTGAAGATAAAGGGAGTGGGTTTCCTTTGGTCCATGGATGATCCGAGTGAGCTTAGGGTGGGCTAGGAAGGCTAGCCATATCTCATTTGGCAATTGGATGGTTGTCCAAGTGATGGGAGAGTGGACTTTGCCAAATAGGGGAGGAATCCTATGTGGGGAGGTTTGTCCAATGGCTAATCCCATTGAATGGGATCCACTTGCCTTTTGGGTAGAAGGGGTCAATTTAGGGTCAATTTGGTTTGGTTATACTAGGGTCCCATGGGTTGGTTTTGGGTGCTTTGGCTTCATTTGGTCAAATGGGTTCATATGGGATCATGTTGGGTTGGGTTGACCATAATCAATTTGACTTAGGTTTGATTTTGGCTCATTTGGATTCAAATACGTCAAATGGGCTAAGTTGACCAATTTGACCAATTTGACCAAATTGGGTTGAGTTCGTGTTGGTTCATGTTCAATTGGTTAATTGAAAATGATTGTATGCTTTGGTTTGATTTGATTTGGGTTTAATTTGGATTTTGGCCAATTTGACCTTTTAGGTCAATTTGGGCTAGGTTGATTAAGTTGACCAATTGGTCAAATTGGGCTCAATTATGGCTTTGGTCAAGTTCAATAAGTGATTTGGAATGAACTTGAGTCATTTGTTACAATCAATTTGGGTTAAATCATGATTTGACCCATTTTGGCTTTTAGGCCAATTTGGGTCAACTTAGGTCAAATGATCAATTGGACTTGGTTTGACTCAATTTAGGGTTTGATCATGTTCAATCATTGATTATGAATTGGTTTGAATCAATGGTTTCAATCAATTTGATATATGGTGAGTTTTAGGTAGTTTAAGTTTCATTTAGGCTAAAGGTTGACTTGGTCAAAGACCAAGTTGGCTTGGTTTGACTCAATTCAAGGTAGTTAATCACCCTAGGATGATTGTTGATCATGATATGAGGTTTGGATGGGCTTGGTTCAATCCAATTTAGGTTGAATTAGAACTTGGCTCAAAAAGATATTTTAGGTCACTTTGGGTCAAGTGGACCTAAATAGGTCAATTGGTTTGGTTTTGGCTTAATTCAAGTTTAGTTAAACTCATATATGATCCTATGATTGAAAAATAAATCCAAATCAATTTGGAGTCTAATGGATTTTGGCTCATTTGAAGTTTTCAAGTCAAAAAGGCTAAGTTGAGTTTGACTTGGATTGACTTTATTTTGATTTGATTATTATAGTTTATGTTTATATTTGGCTAGATGATTGAAGAATGATTGATTCATGAAGAAATCTATGGGTTTTGAATTGATTTGGGTATCATTTGGTCAAGTTCAAAGAAATGGCTTAAAAGGATAAAATTGGAAATTTTATTTCATTTGGGTTTGGTTTTGGCGTTAGGATTTATATTTCATTTATATTTGGTATAAATGAAAATATAAAAGATCCATGAGAAAATTACTTGAGTTTGGAGTGATTTGGAAGCAAATTTAACCAAGCTTATGGATGTAAGTCAAAAAGGTTTAAGTAGGGAATTGATTTAGTTTGATTTATTTTTGGTCATTGAGGGTGGGTTTCATTTATATTTGTGAATATAAATGAATGAATAATTGACTTATAAAGAAACTAATTGATTTTGGGTTGATTTGGTTTAAGATTTGATTAAGCCTATGGAGGTAGGTCATAGGGTTTAAGAGAGAAATTTGATCTTGGTTTTGATTTGATTTGTTTGGTTTGAAATTTGGATTTGGATTTCATAAATGATTGAAGGATTGAATTAATCTCTTCATAAAATCAATTGAATTGGGATCAATTTGAATTTGATTAAGGCTAAGTCCATAGGATGAAATCAAAAGGCATAGGAAGGGTTTTGGAATTTAATCATGGGATTTTCTGGAGAAATCTTGAGCTTGAATTTGATCATGGGATTGATTATAAGTCTTGGAAATTTGGTTTGGTATGAATTTGAGTTTTTGTTTGAGAAGAAAAGCATGGATTAGGTTTAGGCTATAGGGTAGACATGTTTTCCTAAGTCCCTAAGGCATAACCTATTCATATGGCTAACCCTTTTAAGTCTCTAGGCTTAGGTTAAGTGTTCACCTAATTCCTAGAAGTGTCTTAAGACTAAGAAACTCTTAGTGTCTATAAGAGTCCTAGATCTATGATGAGGAAGTTGAGAACTCTCTCCAAAAGTGAGTTCAACATCTGTATAGGCTACAAACACATTAAAACCAATATAAACAATGGCATGTCGAACAGAAAATAGTTTACTACAAAGTATAAATGTCAAAATACATCATCATAACATGACCTAATACAAACCACAAATGTGAAAACAAAAAATGTAACAACTATGTGTATAAGAGACATAGAAAATTGTTATCGTCGATGAGGACTGCGTGGTGAAATTGTATTATTACCTTGAGTATGCTGGACCGATGGTCATCCAGGATGATCTCGCAGATGGTGTTGCGCTTTCTCCCAACTTGTTCAGTTGTCTTTTGAATCATAAAAGAGTGTAACCTCGGGTATCTCTAGTGATGCTCATGGCGGGAAGGGGAGAATGGGATATACTCCATGCATATGAGACATATAGACCTGTGGAGGACCATAGATGGGAGGGCTTTTGGTTGTCATGACTGAAATGGGATTTGAAAGCCTTAATTACAGCTTAATTATCTTTCCAAATTAAGTTGAGCGGGATATTCAAAATATTGGGTAAAATTAAAATTATTTAGGGATCAATCCAATTTCAAATAAATCAGAAATAAAATTAGTTATAAATATTGTATTTATCATATAAAAATAAATAAATATTAGAATTTTTTTATCCTTATATGACCCGATCATATTAATATTTGTGTGAAATCTTGTTGAAAGTGAATTCAAATAATATGAATGTCATTTGTAGGAAAATTTGAAGTTTCAAACACATCAACATAATCCATTTCGCAATCAGAGGTCGTTTGATCCGTGTCAAGGTTGATTGAAGTGAATTCGAGTTTGATTCATGTATTATCACATTCTGAGACTTGTCATTTACTCCACATTCAACAAAATTGATCGTGGAATATCTCATTTGATAGATTTCTCCTTCGAACAACGCGTAACTGCTTTCAATGAAGTCATTTGGATAACAGGCCTCCGACGATATATGTGAAATTACATATTTTATTTATTTTCCTTCAACGGATGGTAATTGATTGATGTGAAATATCAATTTTAATTGATTTTGATATTCTGAACACATTGTGCAGTTGATTTTATGATCGGAGGACATCTCAATCAATTTTGATCGCAATCAATATGTTGCAACCCCTATCTACATGATATGGCATTTGATTTGGCATATTTGTTCAATTTTACTTGTGCATTTTATTTATTGGTCAACAAATACTTTTTCTCCACTTTAGCGCTTGCTTTCATAATTGATTAACTTTCTTCTCTGCCGTTAACACAAATAAAATGATATTTTTATCTTTATTTATATAAGTGCAATCTCTCTTTGTGTATCTCTTAGCTTAAGAAAATATTTAATCTCTATGTGGCTCTGGATGTAAGCGAATCTCAGCAAACCATATTAAATTTTGTGCTGTGATTGAGATCTTTAATATGATTATCTCTCATCTTCTTCTTTTTTATTGCTCAAAGTTTATCATTATACTAATAGCTTCTAACTCATAAGCTTCTTCTAGAGAATGTTTCATGGTGTATCCTATGCATGCTCTTCAGTGCCTCATTCTTACACTCCTCTTAATTCAAGTTGCTTATGCCTTCCAATATCTAGCTGTCCTCTTAATCTTTTTGACTATTTTTAATTTTGAAGTATTCTTTAACTATTTCATTATTTATATATTTGATTTCGTTTTATTTTTTGATAGTTAAAAATACTATTATTAAATACATCATTTTTTTGATAAAAAAATGATAAATAATTTGCTTCATATGGCTAATGAGCTGCATGAGCAGTAATTTGATATATATATATATATATATATATATATATATATATATATATATATATATATATATATATATATATATATATATATATATATATATTTGTTTTACAGTGTTCAACTTCGGCATTTTACATAAAAATAATTTTTCTATGATTATGAGCTTTTGAAGATCCCATGCATGTTTTCCTGTAAATATTATATGAAAGTGACAAGTTAATTTCAGCAACTCATTGAGATCACTAATTGAATAAAAAAGACAAACAGAAATCGACTGATCACGACATATAGATGAATAATTGTACTGCAGTTTGATCGTTTTCCTCTACACTTTGTAGTCGAGTCCACAAGTCAAAGTAGCTCTGTCCCACCTGCTTCCTATCTTGACAAGTTGGCCATGATATTGGCCCAAACATACGCATTATATTCTTACGTTGAAGTAAGGAATAAGGAATGATGAACAAAATACTATCGGGGTCAGAAAAAATGAAGAAATAAAGAAATAAAAATTATGATAGTATTTCTTACAGGTGTAGAGTTCTCAAGAAAGAAAAAGGCATGCCTTAAAAACCTACTAATAAGAAATGGGATGCCCCATTGGCCAATTTAAGGGGGCCTAAGAGGGAAGTGTCTCTCCTAAAATTTTGAGATTTATAGTAAGCATTTTAATTTTATTTTCATCTATGAATAATTTTATATTGCGTCCCATTCAAAATTTTAGAACTTATTTATTAAGATTATTAAAAATAAAAATTCTATATTTTTTCCTAAAATATTATATATTATAATTATGTAAAGATCTAGATAAAATTATTTATTATCATTTAATTTATCATTTTTATTTCCTTTTCTATTCATAATAAATAATTAAAAATATCAAACTCAACACCTAATTTAGCTAAAATAAATGAAAAATGAAGCACAAAATAAAAAATAATTTTGCACGGAGAGTGAGGCTTTGATAGATTTAGGAAGCGATTTAAAAAACCTCCCGTTTGATCCATCATTACAAATGTCAATTTTTAAGTCATATCCAAATATTCTTGATCAAATTTAAAGATTATATTTAAAGATAGGTCCTCATTGGCCTCCTAATCATATATGTGATAGAAGTTTATTTGATACTAAAGATTGATGCTTTAGTCTTGGCCGATTGATAAATATTTTAGTTAGTTAAGATATAGTATATCTCAAGACAAATATATTGTATATATTACTACATTTTTAAATTTGAAGGTCAAGAAAAAGAGATAAATGAAACTTTTACTAAAATTGGAAGGCTCATATTTTGATTGTAACATTGGAGTTCAAATAATAGTCATAATTATACACATCTTAATTGTGAGGATTTAATAAAGCATAATCAACTTATTGGAGTGATTTTTTAGTAGTCTAATCATATTTTAATTGAATATTGCACTCATTTTTCGATTGATTATATAAAATTTTTGTTAAGAAAAGAATTAAATTTTCGATGGTATAATAAATTTGATGAGCCTATAAATCAAGAATTTTACATTTATATTCGAAAATGATGTAATTATTCAACGATTTCAAAATATGAAAAATAGACATCATAAGTTATTTATGAATATCAATTTTATCTTCTTTCTTATAAATATATACTAATTAAAAAATAGAAATTGTGAATACCATTATTAAGCCTGAATGAAAACGGTTGAGAATACTTTTTAAATTGTTAGATTATGCACGCCAACTGATGTGATATATCCTTACCATTAGATCATTAGAGTTGTGCTAACTTCGGTGTATGCAAGCGAAGACCGTTCTCCATTAATTTTCAGCTGTCTATAGTAATATTAACTTTCAGTCTGAGCCATTCAAGTTATATCTAAGATTTGATCTCCAAACCCCAAAGGCCATTGGACGGCAAACACATTATTTTACTTATTAGGGAATGCTTTGATATTTGTTTTCTACTTTAAAAAGATACAATTATTTTTTTTTTAGAAAAACAAGCGCTTCGAGTCCTTGACCACCGGGCAACCAAAGAGAAGAACAAAAATATACATTTTCTCTCTCTTCAGTTAGCCTCACTGACGTTGCCAACAGAGTTTTTTTTTGGAAAAATTGAGACCACCTGGACTTTTCAGAACAACATGAGCTGGTTACAGAGACATAGCACAACTGAAACTCTGTTGCTCGTACGAAATTAGTGTCACTCGTTTCTTTCATGCTCCAGCAACGTTTTCTGATAAATTATAGAAGAAATTAGCCAGCATCATGAATTTATGGTGGATTTTGATGTTAGTAGTATATACAGTATTTATATGCAATGTAAATACGAAGTGTTAGACAATTTTGTTTTTCGAAAATATCGTAAAATATATTATTCTCTGTCCTAAACACTTGAGTTGTTTCCTGCAGTTTTTCTTTTATTTTTGGAAATTTTGAGTGCCAAAAAAATAAATTTCCTACTGAGAGATTCAATCTCAATATCTCGGTAACAACTTTTAAAATTTGTTGTTAATTAAGATAACTGAAACCTTTTGTGTTGTATAAAGATAATATTAGTTGTTGAAATAAATTACATTTGTTGGAAGATTTTTTTGACATATCATGAGTTGTTATTCTTGGTATTTCGCTCAAATGAAATAAGTTGGTGTAAATAGTAGAGTTTGAGGGAATCTCAATTGTGGTTTGGCTCGGTTCATTAAGTACAAAAGCCAAAATTTCCTATTTTTATCACCACATACATGCATGTCTGCTCTTGAGCACATACACATATATATATAAACTAAGCCCAATAAGATTTCAAACGCAAGAACGTAAGAACATTTTTTATGACCCTATATCTAATCTCTCATCTTTCATCTCTTCAGTTTTATGGCTAAGCAAGTTCTGCAGATTGCACTTTTGCCTTAAGAAGAAGTGCAGACTTCGTGTGAATAATTAATCATGCGGCTTCACTCATATCCAACACTTCATCTTTCAGTTCTTCTGGAATCTCCCAGTCAAAATGGTGCAACAAATTTGCGAGGGTGCATTCTACAATAGCGACTGCGAAGGCTATGCCTGGGCAAGCTCTTCGCCCTGCTCCGAATGGTGTAAACTGGAAGTGTTGTCCTTTGAAATCAATATTGCTATTTATGAATCTCGCAGGACAAAATTCTTCTGGCCTATCCCAGTAATTGGGATCCCTCGCAATTTCCCATTCATTGATTATGACTCTTGTTCCAACAGGAATGTCATAGCCTTGCCACTGAGTGCTTTCTGTTGCAACTCTGGGAACTAACAGCGCAGCTGGAACATGCAATCTTAGTGTCTCTTTGATAGTTTAGGTAAGTCAATTTGTCAATGTCTCCTCTTCTATAATCTCTATAGATCCAATAGTATCTCTTATCTCCCTTTGAACCTCTTGCATCAGTGTTGGATGCTTGATGAGCTCAGCCATGGCCCATTCTAAAGTGGTTAGAGTTGTGTCCGTGAAATAAAACGTATATGTTAGGGCGTCCTGGTTGTTTTCTCCTAAGTTTAAGTTACGAAGCTAAAATTTGTAGTGCACTGAAATTTTTGTTGAAGAATGATTCATGAGTTTTTCTTTATTCCTCAAACTAGAATCAATTAAAAATTTTGATGACAGATAGGACTTAATTTTTTAACTAGGCCAGATTATAAACTTAATTAACTAATTAGCCATTTTAAAAAAAATTAAAATTAAAATAGCTTCGACCGCGCGTTGATGGGAAGTGGGCCACCCGTTGATCTGCAACCGCTCATCTCCATATTATTAGAACGAACCCGACACAAGGCCGCCGCTTTCCTGGTTTTCCTATTCTCCGTCCCGCATTCGCTGGCCGGATCCGTTGCCGCTGAATTACGGAAGCGCCCCGAAAGAAGGAGCTGGTTTTGTTGATTTTTCAGCCCGATTTAGGTATTTCTAACCCTAAACGAAAAAAAATTGTTAGATTTTGAATTGTATGAGTTTATTTTATATGTTTAAGCTAATTAGTATAATTCTCATAGGAAGTTTGTGTTGGATCTCATTTTGTATGTGGTGTTTTTATTTTTTTTAGGGGATCTTAATTTGTGCGCAATTTTTTTGCTTGATTAAGAGTGTATGTGTAGTTTAATTAGGTGTTACCATGCTCTTTAGTTGGATTAGGCGCATATGTGGTGTTTATTTTTTTTTGGAAAAGTTTATTCTGTGTGTGATCTTTTTTGGTGAATATTTTCGTTCGTGATGTTTTTTTTTGCAAATGAAGTACATGATTGTTATAGGATTACTACTACAACATGGTTGAGATGTCGATCTGATAAATAAAAAAGAGACTGATTGGCTTTTATTAGTATGCCGTCACACAAATTGATTGTTGTGACATTCCAGTATTTGGATTTTATTTGTTATGCTAAAATAATCTGATAATTATGAGAGGCATCATGTTTTCTTCTAGGATTGTGTGATCGTTTGAAGATCAAGCTCCATGTTGATTTCACATATTAGGATTGAGTGATTGTTTCAAGATTAAGTTGTTTTCTAGGAATGTGTGATTCTTTCAATCTTCTTTATCATCTATTAATGCAAGTTTTTTTTTGCGTAATAGGTAGCATACCAGATACTGGTATTTCATTATTACTAAGTGATGAGTTCAAATAATCGCTCAGATAGTTCTTTATTATGGTGGTGAACTTCGAGTAGCGAGTTCATTTCAACATATATTGGTGGGAGAAATCATCCAGTCTAAATCCCACGACGGATTAAATTTGGGGAATTACATAAAAGAGTAATGATGTTGTTGAAGCTAGATCCATCAAAGTTCTCTATTAATATGGTGGGTCGTTTTCTATTAGAGGAATTTATTGCACACATTAACGATGAAGTATGTGAAGCTATAAAAGATGCGTAACCTATTATGATGTATGTCGAAGTTGAGAACTCCCATGTGGAGATAGGGAGGTTAACAATATAGTTATGTCGAGAGTTGGAATCACCACGATTACATCACACCACCTTTCTCGCCTTAGTACTCATGTGAAATTGTATGCGCGAAGAGAAAATGAATATTTTGTTGGCACAAGTTCTACTCATATGGCTGACCCAGAAGGTAATGAAGCAAACCCACCATCCGATGAAGATGTTGAATATGAAACTATGCCTAGTAGAGATAGTAGGATGATGATGATGACGATGATAGTGATTCGGAGCGGGCTGATTTAAGGACAACAGAACCATCCCATATCATTATAGATTAGATTATCGATTACTCAATGAGAACAAGTCATACTGAGGAGCATTTGATACGTAATAATGATTACATGTGTAGTGCTCAAACCATTAGAGAATGGAATGAAGACCTTGCATTTGATAGCCCATCAGATGATTCATCTTTTGAAGAGGAGAACTGCATCCTAGATGAATTGGTTGAAGGTATGTGCTTTCATGATAAGAAGCAGTTACAATTTATTGTTCAGGGTTGGTCAATTATAAATAATGTTGAGTATGTTATATATGCTTCGAACCAATCAAAATTCAAGGGATGTCCAACAGTGGTATCAAACTCATGATGATGGCTGTATGGTAATACGATCGACAAATGCGAGTGCTTCAATGCTTAAACGCACGCGTGGTTTACCAATTCAAGCCTTAATTACAGTAGTGTACTACAACATAGTTTTCCTTTTAATGAAACATCTTGATGCAGCTACAACTCTAGAAAGGAAACAAGAAAACTTTTTCTCCCCTCGCATTAAAGCTACATGGCGAATGAACGAGGGGGAGATTTCCCGCCAGGATAAACATGTGTTGAGTTTGATGTCACCAACAAGGGTGAAAATATCTGAAAATTATGAATGCAAATGTACATGTAGACAACCACAGTCTCATCATCTACCTTGTGCACATGTGATTGCTATTTTGGGACATCGACACCTAAACCACGTGCAATATGTCTCAGTATACTACAGCTTGCAAAACTATATTAACACCTACCAGGGAGAGTTCCATGTGATACCTGATCGAGAGGAGTGGGCAGAACACATCATTGAAGGCAGATACGAAAATTATAACCCACCTAATATCAAGAGAAAGTCTGGTAGGCCAAGGACAAGAAGATTTAAAAATAGCATGGATGAGAACACTACTAAGCTCCGGGTGTGTGTGTGTAAGATTATTAGGCATAATAGTCGACGTGTCCTCAAATGACGCTTTAGGGTGTGATATGGTCCAATTTATTTGTTGGATGTCAATTGTCCTACTATTTGCCTTGTTGTTTTTTTTTGTATTGCAAGGGCAAATAAGATTCCATTCTGTGTTTATTTTGGTTAGCTTTTCTCTGTACTACATATTCAATGATGTAAACTATTTCTTCACAAATAATATTCCTTTTTGTGGATGTTTTTAGATACCTTTTTTTTGTGTCCCCTATCCAATGCAATAAAATGTTTTTTTAAATCTGGCTCTATTGGTTGTTGCAATTATAACAGGCAAAGCTATCCATGATGAAGCCCCACCCCCACGGAGGACCACCGGAGGAGAGTTGAGGACTACCCACCACTAGCGGTGTTCACCCTAGCATAGTTGTGCTCCGTGGTAGGCACAGAGCAATGCATTCTGATTTGGTAATTTTTTTCTAAGTAATTTGTGTGCCTTCGTACGTATGTAGTTGTTATACATACGCAGTCTAAGCATACTTCATTGTGGTTGCAGGTTTCAGTGCTTGAGGTAGCTGCGCACTTGTTGATGTTTAAGGAATGACATGTTAATTGTCCTAGATTCATGGGTTCCATGCGAGATTACAAAGTGTCTGATGCAGATATATTAAGCTAGATCATCACTTACCGACAAGATAGAGCCCATGGACTACACATTCCACTTGCCACCGGTGAGATGACGATCACACTGATATTGTGATGATCTTGGCATTGGATAAATGGCCCACCTGTGATTGGTAGTGTTGTTGTTGGTGGAGGGAAACGGTGGGCTACGTGGCCAGACTGCTATGATGAGTTGATTAGTGCATCCAGAGCCATCGTGTACCGTGATCCAATCCATCCACATATCACATCAAAATTTCAGATGGGATAGGCACATGCACGCACTTGCTTACCATTATGATGGTTGAGATGGACTTACTATAGAGATTCATACTTTGATCTACCATAGCTCCAATTTTTTATGCATATGAGCATACATACTATTTGTCATCGGATCTTTTCTTCTCCCATACACTTTCGGCTCTGAAGTTCATCTGCAATATTTACCATTACTAGAGAATATTTATACATTTAGGGGGTTCTAATTGGGCTCAGCGGTGCTTGCACATCTATACAGAGAGTTACATGAGGCAACCAAGCCAAAGCGCACGAACATAGCAGGATGTATTCATTTTATTGTAGGTATGGGCTTGGGAACACATTCATGTCGGTGACTACCTTACGTGTTCCTATCTCGTATACATTGATGAGCCTGTTGGATGTCATTGGAATGAAAAGTTTGTTCGAGAAATGCCGACATCCAACATCGATATCTGTGGATGAGTTGGATGACCTTCTGCAGAGTCAGGTATGCTGAATTTTATGTCATTTTTATTAGCTTGCTCATCATGGGATTGCAATTGTTAGAATAACTTATGCTGAATGCATGGGTCATTTGGGAGTCATATGGACATCAGATCCACATGCATGTCACAAATATGTGTTTGCAGGGAGAGGAGATATGGCTAACTAGAGTACCGCTGATTTGTTGGAAGAGGGTAGAGTGGTACCTTCGATCGTCGGTGCCGGCGATGCCTCCCATGATGTTTCCCTGATAGATCCATCGTTCGTTCGAGTTGATGGACGAGAAAAGGCTGATGTTGATTGGGTCGAGTACCACCACTCCTATATTACACAGTAGGAGCATCGATGCGAGTTGGTTGTGATGGTGGATTCATTGTAGCATGATCGGGAGCCAGCGATCAACCGATACATGAGTTAGTACCGTTCTTGGCTTCACTTTACAGGCAGAAGGCACGGATAGTTTCTCCTGAAACATACTACCCCCGTGCTCCTAGAGACCGTTTGATGGTTAGTTATGCGGAATTACAATTTGCTTTTCCTTGTAACATTGAAACCATGATATAAATTTACTTTGTTTGCAGTGTGAGCACATCTTGAACACTGAGGATATATTTCAGCGCTATTTCGGTAGAGGTGATGACACCGAATTTCAAAAAGACACATCGACGATTATGAGCAATTGTGCGTGCAGGTGAGGTGGAACATGCATATCTCTGACAACATATACAAGGATATTAACATTTCAGGCACTTCTACATTAGCGCAGACAGATGTTCCATCGATGGATGTGGGTCCATCCTCTACGTCAGTGGTGGGATAGTCTACCTATACATTTACAAATCCATCCTAGTATTCATATCAGGATGCAATGTGGTCTCAAATGCACCCTTAGCATGCACCGATCCCACCGACATATGGTCCACGTCATTCCATATGGCACCGCCATACGTGTACCATAGTGTACTGCCATCTCCTTCCACCGATATACCACATGTTACGGACTTGCGACTTTCACAACAACCTGGCGAGCAGGTGGAAGAGGAGGAGGATCGTTATCAGCATCATCTACGTGATCAGCCTTGTCAACCACCATCTCATTACACCCCTAGTAGCCATGCGATTCCACCATGCAGGCATCGATGATGATAGCTGTGTTATCTTTTTTTTATGGTTCATGGCATGTAGTTGTAGCTGTTTTTTATTTCTAATGTTCACTCATTCAGTTTCTTCTGATTGCATACTTATAGTGTTGTTTATTATTAGTTTAGTTTATTTTGGTTAATTCAAATATGAGGAGCAAAGATTCAACATAAAATTATATATATTTCAACTCTGACTTAAGAACTTTTTTGCCATATATGTATTTATTATGGTACAGAGTCAAATGTAGGTATATCTCGAGACTAAATTAATATTACATGAAAAGATTTAACTGTGACTCACTGGGTGAGATTTGTTGAAAGTTATCAACATAAAAGTTGTATAATTTTTCATTATCTTTCCAACGATACCAGGTACACCAAAATCTGATACCTAATGAGCCTAATATGGCCAAAAAATGAAGACTACCAATTTAATTTTTTAAAAAAAAATATTTCAGTATCGATGGGCGACTCACACCGGATGCAATCGACCGACCGATTGGCCTATTTTTAATTTTTTTTTAAAATGTCTAATTAGCTAATTTAATTAATAATCAAGCTTAATTTGAAAATTTAGACAAACTCATCCAACATCTCTCCAAAACTCATGTTCCCCGAGTATGTCCTCCCTAACGCCACCCTGCATATGACATCGTTAGTGAAAGTATTAAACCTCTTGCTTAAGTTCACCACCTCCACCACGGCCGACAAGCGGATGTCTGTAAGTAGGAGAGCCACCTCCTCCTTCCGCCACGCTTGTTGTTCAGTAGGTGATCGATGCAAATCTTCTTCACCTTCCTCCAATAGTCATTGTACGGCGAGAAGGCAGCATCCGTGCTATTGTAAATGAGATGGTTGGACATGGTTGATGGTGGACGGCTCGTAAAGATGAGGTCATGGGTCTTCATGACTTGCTCGGAGATTTTCGCAGAGGAGATGACAGCAAGTGAACCAAGTGGAGAAGGATGAGGGGGCCATATCTTTTAGAAAGAGAGTTGAGGGATCGATGAGGAAGCCGAGTTGGTGGTGGTTTCCTAATAGTGGGAGGCCCAGTGGGCGTGGTGGCATCCTTGTGGCCGAAAAGGCTCTACGCCTATGGAGGAACAAGAAGAGGATTACAGGTAAGACTACGAGGATGACTATCGCCGTCATGTTTTGTGATACTTGGATTGTGCTCTAGACGGCAATTTTTTTTAAAATAAGTATCATTATAATGCTAATTAGGTAATTAATTATGGTTAAAAAAAATTTCAAAATAAGTACAGTCACCCAATTGCGATCGCTAGCCACGCCGATCACGACGTGCATGGCCACATTGAATGAGTCGCCAATTTAGTGGCTGACGCTCAGATGGAGTCAGCCCACCAAGTGGGCTTAATTTTCAAATATTTTTTTTTAAACTAAGTATCATTAATTTACAAAGCTTGGGATATAAGTATGATATTAAGTCAAAATAATTCTTATTGTGCAAAGTATCTTTATAATTTTGATTTGCATTACTTCTAATAATTATTATATGATTTTAACATAAATATTAGTAATCACACATGTATCTTCTATATTTAGATTTATGTTTTAGTGACTTCAGAGATTAGTATATTGATTGATTTTACTTTTAAAGTTGAGTTAATCTTTGATATTGTGCCTTTTTGTAATGGAGTCACTTATTACCTTTCTTACTTAATTTACACCTTGATTCATTTGTATAAGAACTTTAAAACAAATTTATTTTATTACAAGTTTGTAAGCTAAATTGAATGCCATACTACACAAACAAGAAGTAAAAGAGTTGAGTAGAACACCGCTTTAGTTTGATTCAAGTAGTTCAAAGAAAGTGCATATGAAATATAATAACATGATCTGAGTATTTGCATCCCAATTTGAACAAGTACATTCAATTAAGTGAGAGTCAATAAGCATAAATGATCAATGAATAAAATAGATAAAAAACATAATCTGTGCAGCACAAATACACTACCCTAAACATCTAACACCTCCGATGCCTATGTGGAATCGCACCACTCCTAGGTGTGTACTGGTCAGGTGCACGGGATGGACGATCACGCAACTGATGGTGACCCTCCAGTGCAAGATATTTGGCAGTCTGTGTCGGATCGTCCTATGACTGGAAGATAGATGGTTGTGACTCATATGTAGGCTGATAGGTAGAAGGACATAGATCAGTATACATAGATGGACCTGGATCCGCATAAGTAGTGGGTCTGCTCCATGGTGTGTGACACCCTTTGTAGACCGATATATATGTCACCATATGTACACGCCATTCGGTCTCTCGATAGCTCATACCTATCGATGGATCCCTGTAAGTGGTGCTCATCCACATCTCTAGAGTATGGCTAAAAGATGTCCCGAGTCACCGCGATCTGTTCCGCCTACACAAAAAATAGTATGTAAAATTAGCACTTACATAAATATTAAATTTAGATGAATACTTATATCAGAAATTACATAAATACGCTCCACTGGTGCTCTAGCATAGTAAGTGGTCGAGGATCATGTGCCAATAAATACAAAGAAGCCCATGATCAACCAAGACATGTACGCCGATACGTCTTCCCCACATCCTCATCTAAGCCCTCAAAGAGGCAATCCCTCCGCCTCTCCCAAGCAGCAATGTGTGACTGGTGGTAATCAACCCAGTCGACATCCGCTTTACCACCATCGACCCTTTTGAAACTAGGTCAACTGGGCTACATCGACTCGGAATGATCAACCGGCAACACTCTATCTGGTAAATTTCACTCAACCCTCTTCCAACTGATAAGAGGGACTCGTGATAACCATATCTCGAGCTCCGAGCATGTATCTCGATGACGTGTCGTGATCTTCTCTCACCGGCTTCCTGCATCACTGACATATTAAAAATTATGTCAAATTAGAAGTCGCATATATCACAGTTGAAGTGTTATCTGCAAATCCAACTGTGTATGCAAAGCCATCCAACTCATTTTACAAGCGTTCTCCATCTTGGCGAACATACTTCTCATTACAAAAAATAGTTTAGAACATATAAAAGCTACAAAATTTGAAAGTACACTTAACAAAATATACCTCAACCCAATCGAGATTATCAAGCTCGGTAAGATATGGTACATAGAAGTGGCCTCCCAACATGAATATACTCTCAAGCCCATATCAAGAAGGTGTAAAATTATTAATGTTTTCTGGTGGCTTAGTGGTGATGGATCATGATACATCACGTTTGGTAAGGGGTGTCGACCCAACAAATCATCACAACAATCAGACCAGGTGTCCCATCTCTTCCCGTCACCAATCATAATTGGGCCTATGACAGGTGGCCCATCAACTCGTAGTCCTAAGATCATCGCCACGTCCTGGAGTGTAACAGTCATCTCACCGACTTCGATGTGAAAGGTATTGGTCTGCAGAGACCATCTCTCAACCAAGGCAGTCAGCAAATGATGATCTAGAAAGATGAAGGCGGCTAAACCGATGTAGGCCCACCGCTCAGCCGGATGAATCGTCACGCGTGATGGGCCACTCCTTCAGCATAAGCAAGTGTGACGCAGCCTCAAGCACGGTGCTCTGCAAAAAAAAATTGTCATTAATCAAAATAAAAGGAAAGCATATGTAAGTTAAATAAATAAATTAAATATTACTTACAGTATCGGGGTGAGCGGCTCGATGCCGCCCGCGTAGGGATGCTATGCTAGGATGAACCTCAATAGGTGCCTGCTCCAACGGTGGGCTGGCCTCCCTAGCAGGCCTACATCACCGACGTCTAGCTGGTGGGTGGTGCTCCTCTGCCATCATAACTGTTGAGAAAAACAAATGCAAAAATCAGTATCAAACTGAAAAAAATGAGCGCAAATAGTAGTATCAGACAGTTTTATACAATGAAATGAAAAATAATAGTTTTAATTAACGAAAAAACTAGAACTAGAACGTAAAGGAAATCGAGTAACATCCTGTGTGTAACCTCTAACATCCAGTAACGATAAGGGAGAACGTACCATCGACTATTACTATTATGAGGGCAGGATGACCTATAGTGACCTGATGTTTTGCATAGACTACAGGATCTACTACTGCTAGATACATTTTCATCTATTGTGTTTCTGAATCTATTTATCGTGGTGCGACCTTCTGAAATTGGGTCGTAATGCTACTAATTGTGCTCACCGAAAGATGGCCACTCAGCGTCAACCTGTGAGAACGCATTTATGTATGTCAAATTATCATTGCGTGACACATGCACACGTCGTGGTTCAACCATCTAAATCCCAGTGCAGCAATCACATGTGGGCATGGCCAATTATATATGATTATTTTGTTACAACTATAATCACAAAGGTCATTATCTAATAAATCAACTCTGAATGATCAACTGGATCTATCAAAAACTTGCATCTCATGCGGGTTAATGTTCACAGGTTCAGAAAAATGTCTAGCTCTCTTTATCAACATTGTGGATACCTTCGGTAAAAATAGAAGTTGGCATCCTCTTTGAGTTTGTTGGCTAGTCTTTTCATGAATAAAGTTACTAAGTTGTAGTAGATAGCAGTGATAAGATCTTGAATCGGTAAACCATGAGCCCGTTTCAGGACACCATTGAAACACTCAGATGCATTAGTCATCATTGTCCCATAACACATTCCACCATCGTGCACAAGTGCCCATTTGGCATGCTTACTACTGGTAGTTGTCTTCTTCACATTTTTAATATCAAACATTAAATGATTGAACGATATCATCAATATTTCTTACCATATATATCTTTTAGCATAGAAATTCCACATCAGCAATCCCCAATCTGCATATTACCTTCTTAAAATTTTCACAGATGTAAGATCATGCGATGGAAACACTTCTCTACATCCCGTAATAGAGAAGATGTTTATCGAAATTATATACAAAGATCGTCAGAGCAAGAGATATCATGTAAGCGTTCAGAACCACCAAGAATCGATCGACTCATTCCACAACATGCTAGTGAAAATAATCCATTATTTTCATCGATTCCAACGATTAATAATGTACCACTACTTTTAACAAAAAAGTCTAAGCTCGACGGTTGATTTACTATCCTATGATTGAAGGGCCAAATACCCAAAAAAAGTCTCTAGAAGCACTGTGTATAGCTAGACTGAATTCTGTAGACTGCACTAGGTAAGGAACTACAAAATGATTCCATAAAAAGACTAAGAGTCCTGTAAGACTCTTTCCAGCTGCCAAATATTACTTTTATTACCTTACACCTCGCATCCCAAGCCTTCATGTACGAAACTTTAACATTGAATTTGATTCCATTCCATCCCCTATACATATGTCGTCCCATGTATAATGAAGTAAGCTATGAATTTAGTGCTACTGCGATGACCCTCCTTCGCATTGATACATCTATGATTTTCACCGACTCTTGATATTCTCGAAGCACCCCCTAAGCGTCGGTTCTTCTGCAAATCTATAGGGGGTATCATGTTATGCGTAAATAACCATGTAGTTCTTCCGTTAGAAGTAACTTGTTTGGGCGAACATTATTTACTACGCATAACAAAAATTGCATATTTATTTCGAAGCACATACCTTCGACAATGTCACCGGGGATTTCAATATCATCTATTAGGACAGTTCCGTCAGAAGGACCGTTGAAGTAAATATCGTTGTCTCACTCTCTCTATCGGCACATTCGGGCATACTCATTTGTGGACAACATCGACTCTCATCAATATTTGAGTGAGTGATTTCTTAGAAGATCATGGTCGCCAGACTCCGAACAGTGGCTTCTACCGAGTGAGCATCATCATCACTAATATCCCGCCGGACTCACCGGAACCACTCATAGTGATACTCATCTTCCGCTGCGGCTGTGAGGCACATATGGTTCCTCGAGCGATAAACAACATTATCACAAAACTCATAAGTTGGACAATAACCAATCATACTAATTATTTCATTGTGGCGGAAAGATTGATAAGATGTTACACGGGAATCGCTCATCAAAGCATTGTGTCCCAGAGAGGTGTGATGAAATCTCGGTGTGTCAGTGGTATATCCGACCTATCGATGTGATGTGGATGCAACATTAACATCCTCCACTTCAACATACAATACTAACATCTAACATGAAGCTTCGTCCAGTGTTACTTCACAAACGTCATCGTCAGATATTACATACTTATAAATCCATTACCCCGGATAACGACACAGAAGAGTGATTGTGTGATGCTCATCAATGTGCAAGGTTCTCATAATCCGTTGCTTCATCTAGTAAGCGTGACCGAGAACCTTAACCTGGATGATTTCACCTCCACATAACTTGGGTGAATTGCTCATCGATACTCTTCGCCTCCATAAAATAATCTGAAACAAATTCTCTATTCATTCTTGCAAAACAAGCTATATGAATAATCAAAAATTTATATTAATCGACACCCTAAATAATACTACCCTTGGCTACTTAACCCGTAAATTGCAACGCCAACACAAACCTACAAATCAAATATCAAACAAAAGTCTAACCATACAACTCTAACCCCTAGCACGCGTACTCTATTAATTTATAAATTGATAAAAAAAAATGATTTACCGTGTGTTTCTGAAACGATGGGGTGCAAAAAATGTAGAATCAAAGAATTTTCCTCGAACGAAATGAATTTTCGGAATCTAATGTTGACTTCCAATGGTTGCTAAATGGGAAGTCGTCAAACGGCGTGAAAGCCGTCGGAAAAAAGGAAGTTCCTTTCCAATACGACAAGATGCTGCACTGGTGGTTGGAGCTACGGGGGAAGTTCGAGAGGAGAGGACCGCTGGACGAAAATGAAGCGGTCAGACTCCGTGGAGGAAATGAGTTCGGGGCCGAATCGAGCGAAATCGAGAAGATAGAGCCGATCGGCCTTAATATACTCATGTACCAGCTCAATCATGGCAACTGCTCATTTCATATGCACGCCACGTCAGATCCGACGTTAGCCCCAGAATTGACGAATATATTTTGAAATTTTTTTAATCATACTTAATTACCTAATTAGCATTCTAATGATACTTATTTTAAAAAAATTGCCGCTCTAGACTCTAGTCTGCTTTTATGCCTTTGATGTGGTCCAATATGTCCTATGAATAGAGAAATTATTATGTGCAAAATTTTGACATGGAAATACATTCAAATTTTTTTATATATTGATGTACATAATTGTATGTATATAGATTTTTTAAAGAATTTAAGAAATATTTTGAACACTGCAAATATTAATAACATAGTGAGTGTTCAAAAATATTTTGAACATAATTTAAAATGTTAAAAAACCTAAAATTTTAATTATTTTTATTTTTATTAATTATGCTCAAAATATTCTGATATATTCATTTTATATTGATGTTCATAATATTCAAAATATTTTATCATTTATAAAAAATTATGTACGTTTTCATACATCAAAATCTGAACATATTCAAACGATATACATAATAATTTCTCTTAATGAAAGAGAATCTGAGGTAGAAGTTCCATAATTTCGATCGATTTTATCTTTCTATTAGCCCTCCTATGCTGTGAATATTAAACAGAACCTTTTTAAAATTAAAGTTAATCTCGTTCACATGCTTACAATCCGGGAGGGGAAAAAAAAAATTTCTGTCACGCACGAAATCCTCCCAAACGAAGAGGCAACTCATAACGTAAATAATTGATTTCCGTACCAAAATTAAAGCATAATTCAGATTTGTTATACCTTACTTTGTTTGTATTGTAATTGAGATTAAAATTTAGTTAATTTAATATATGAGTTAATTACTTATTTATATGCTATATTAATCTTATACAAATTTAAGAGTTTAAGAATTCCTTGCCGATTTAATTTGGTCTAAGCATTTTTTTTTTTTTTGTTTACTTTGAATGAGAATGGACCTAATTATTATTTTCTTATAATAAAGTAGAACATTGTCCTTGGCTTGCAATACATTTATTAATACAGCATCAAGAGTTATTTGGCAAAACTCAAAAAAAAAGAAATCTCCAAAAATTATGGAGCCTATAAAATACTATATGTGTTTAAGTTACAAAATTTCAGCTTTCCGATAATCTGATTTTTTTGAAATCAATGATTGAAGTTCTCGAATCAGCTACATCTATCTTTATGATAGTTGAGTACGGTATCAGCTCAATGTATTTATCAACGACTAGTAATGATGCTTTGACCTCCGATTTCTCGCCTTTCTTCCAAGTTCACTCCCCTTCTCAATCGTAACAACATCTATCTATGATAGTTGAGTTGTAGTATCGATGGCGGTCGCCAGGTGGCGATCGACGATGAGAGTTAACTGCTTTGAACCTCCAAGTACTCTTAGCTTTCTTAAGTTCCTCCCTCTCCTGATAAGAAGGTGGATATTTATAGGATTCTAAGGATTTTCATTGAAATTCAAATCTCAAAATCGCACGATTTATATTAATTCATTTGATCGTAGATAAATTTTTAGTGATTTGACCATTCAAACGATTTTTAATTTGAGTGATCTTAAGTTTGTTAGATTCATATCGTCGAGCTGCTCGATTTGATTATAAGCACGTCAAATTTGGAAATCATTTCCTTATTCAATCAGTGTCTCAAAGTTTTCATGTATAATCTTTGGGCTTGATTCTTCATGCATATTTGGGTATTGCTTGACCAGATTTTAGTGCCATTAAACTCATCTGATTAAGTCGTTTGATTTGATTATATACATACTTTATCTTGAGATTCGTGCTTTTTATAAAATTTAAAAGAATATATCATTTGTCCCCCTATTTTTGTATGACGAAATTTGTTTCATCCAAAAATATATTGAATTAAAAAAAAAACTTTAGCTAAAAATTATTAGGATTTGTAATTATAAATATGTTATGTATTAATTTATTTATTATTTTTATTAATTAGTTATTAATAATTATTTGTTATGAATATATATATATAGTGATACTTTTATAAATATATAAACTATTTTATTATTTTATTATTTTATTTTATATATTTTTTGGGTGTAGTTTGAAAGCCGCGGACCCCTATATATTTTTTGTTTTTGATTCTGCCATCAGAGAGAGAGAGAGAGAGAGAGAGAGAGAGAGGAGAGGAAGAGACGGAGGCACGTAGTGAAAGAAGTTCTATGAGAAGAGAGAAAGAGGGAGAGAAAGAGATGGAGAGAGAGAGAGAGAGAGAGAGAGAGAGAGATTGATTTTTTTTTTCTAAATGGCTGATGGTTTGCCAACCCACCCTTAATATATATATATATATATAATGATTTAAAAAGTCTTTTTTCAAATATAAATACCCTCTAGAGGATTAGGGAAAACTCATACCTTACTTTATTTTTCTTCTTAGTACTCCATCATATAATAATAGTCGCACCTTGATTTAATTTTCTCGATCTTGAGATTTTCAACTGACCTGGTAAGACGGCACGCATCCCGAATTTAGGCTATAGTGTGCTTCCAAGTTCCTTTTTTATTTAGTTCTTAATTTCTCCTATTGATCCATATGACGGCCATCACAAGCTCCGGTTTTCCCTAATTTCTGGATTCTAAGACTGACCTGGTTAGGCAGTGCACATTCCGAATTCAGTCTCCAGTGCGATTCCAAACTTCAAAAATATAGATGTATCCTTCCACAAATATCAAAATATTTAAAGATTCCCGAGCAAATCTTCAACAAGATGATGGGTTGTAAAAGCATTAGAGGACCACAAGATCAGACGATGTGACGTCAACTATCAATAGTAATACTTTGCTAATCTTCAGGAAGAAGTTTTATTTTTCAAATAAATTGGTGGTTATTCATCCTAAAAGATTGTAACACCCTTATTCTCTTTCGTTAGGATACCTTACTATTTATGAGATGAGCATACTTGCAAGTCTTCGATTTCCTTTTGACTCCTGAGCTGATCATCATTTTATCAGCATTTGAGATTTATTTATCTCAATTTTCTTCTTGAGCTATGAAAATTCTTATTGGGTTGATCATTTTCTTTAGAGTGTGTGGTACAATGCTTACCCCAGAGATTTTGGCAATGATGTGTAGATTTATTTGTAATGCGCATGGTCAATATCTTATTGAAGGAAGTAATTGAATTTTTGCAAAAAGGATCATCCAAAAAATTAGGTCAATAGATTTTTCTTTGTAAGAATGAATGGAGGCTTCTTGAAAAGTGGAGAAAATTGAAAGAGATATCCTCATCCCATGTGACTGAAGATGATATATTGAGGACTCCTAACATTGTTAAGGTCGAAGATCTTCAATATGACACCCACTATATTAATCAATATATGAAGGAGGAATCATTATTCAAAGTTGGTCTTTCAATTCAAATTAGGAGATCCCATGCTTTCATGTTGAAGAAGTTTGATAAAGGTAAAGAAAAATCTAATCCCATTTCAACAGTATCCTCCAAAAGACCAGCATGGCAACATGTATAAGTTCTTTTCAAGAGAAAAAAAAATGGACAACACACATATCAAATCAAAATTTCTATTCTAGAAGAAGTGTTAAATCACATATGCAGTGTATGCCAATGTGTTGACGAGTTGGTAAGAAATCTTCATGTTTCAAATTTTCTTCTCTCTTTCCTCTCTTTTTTTTTTTACGATACATATTTTATTTATTTTTTCTTTTCGTATATTGAAAAAGGTGTTGACCTCACTTTTAGAGTGAGTTCTTAACTTCCTCATCATAGATCTAGGACTCTTGTAGACACTAAGAGCTCCTTAGTCTTAAGACACTTCTAATGATTAGGTGAACACTTAACCTAAGCCTATAGACTTTGAAGGGTTAACAATAGGAATAGGTTATGCCTTAGGGACTTAGAAAATTTTGCCTACCCTATAGCCTAAATCCAATCCATGCTTTCCTCCTCAAACCAAACCTCAAAATTAACTCAAATACCAAATCCAAATCCAAATTTCAAACCAAAACCATTGAAACCCATAATCAATCCAAGATCAACATTCTTCCTAAGCCCTTTGATTTCATCCTATGGACTTATTTTAACCAAATTCAAATCAATCCCAATTCATCTAATTTTCAAAGACCATTCAATCTCACAATCATTTATCAAATCCAAATCCAAATTCCAAACCAAATAAATCCCAAGATTAAATCTGAAATCAAAATTCCTCCTTAAGCTTTATGACCCACTCTCATAAGCTTAGCCAAATTTCCACATAAATTATCCTAAACTTAATTTATTTCTTTATAAATTAATTATTCCTTCATTTATATTCACAAATATAAATAAAATCTATACCTAAATGACCAAAATCAAATCAAACTAAATCAAACCAAGTCAAATCCACTCTTAAGCCCTATGGACCTATCTCCATAAGCTTAATCAAATCTCATACAAATCAACCCAAAATCAATTGGTTTCTTTATAAACCAATTACTCAATTCATTTATATTCATAATATCAATGAAACCCACCCTCTCATACAAATCAACCCAAAATCAATTGGTTTCTTTATAAACTAATTACTCATTCATTTATATTCATAATATAAATAAAACCCACTCTTTAATGACCAAAAATAAATCAAACTAAATCAATTCCTTACTTAAGCCCTTTTGACCTACATCCTTAAGCTTGGTCAAATTTGCTTCCAAATCACTCCAAACTCAAGTGATTTTCTCATGGATCTTTTATATATTCATTTATACTCCCAAATATAAATGAAATATAAGTTCACATGACCAAAACCAAGTCCAAAATCAAACCAAAACTCAATTCAGGCCTTTTTAGCCATTTCCTTGGACTTGGCTAAATCCTATCTAAATCAAGCCAAAACTAATAGATTTTCTCTAGAATCAATCATTCCTTCAATCACTTATCCAAACATAAACTATAATTACCAAACCAAACTCTCAAGTCAACCCAAGTCAAGCCCAAGTTAGCCTTTTGGACTTGAAAACTTTAAATGAGCCAAAATTTATTAAACTCTAAATTGATTGTAGTTGGATTTATATTTCAATCCTAAGCTCATATATGAGTTCAAATAAACTTGTATCAAGCCAAGACCAAACCAATTGACCAATTTAGGTCCACTTGACCCAAAGTGACCTAAAGAACTCTTTTTGAGCCAAGTTCTAATCTAACCCAAATTAGATTGAACCAAGGCCATCCAAGCCTTATATCATGATCAACAATTACCCTAGGATGATCAATCAACTCAATTGGGTCAAACCAAGCCAACTTGGTCCTTTGACCAGGTCAACTTTTAGCCCAAATGAAACCTAAATAAGCCAAAACTCATCATATGTTAAATTGATTAAAATTATTTATTCAAACCAACTCATGATTAATGATTGAACATGACTTGACCCTCAATTGATCCAAACCAAGTCCAATTGATCATTTGACCTAAGTTGACCCAAATTGGCCTAAAAAAATGGATCAAATTATAATCTAACCCAAATTGATTACAATCAATGGCTCAAGTTCATTCCAAATCAATTATTGAACTTGACCAAAGCCATAATCAAGCCAAATTTGACCAATTGGTCAACTTGACCCAACCTAGCCCAAATTGACCTACAAGGTCAAATTGGTCAAAATCCAAATTAAACCCAACCTGATTCAAACTAAAACTAACAATCATTTTACCAATTAAACTTGAACCAACACCTAACATAACCCAATTTGGTCAAATTAGTCAAACTGGTAAACTTAGCCCATTTGACCTATTTGAATCCAAGTGAGCCAAAATTAAACCTAAGCTAAATTGATTGAAACCACTTGAACTAAAACCTGCCAAATCATCATTTAAACCTAACCCTAGCCTTGATTTGACCCAATTTGACTAATTGATCAACCCAACTAAACATGAACTCATTTGACCCAATGAATCCAAAACCCATAAAACCAACCCGTGGGACTTTGGTGGCTGACCAAACCTGACCTAAATTGACCCTAGGTCAGCCCAAAGTCATCCCAAAAGTAAAGTGGCCCCACCCAAGCCATAATCCATTGGTTAAGCCCTCTTTACGTAGGATTCCTCCCATAAATAGCAAATTTCACCCTCCCATCATCTTGGCAGCTATCCAACTTCTAAATTAGGGTGCACCTAACCCACCTAGGCCACCTAACCCAAGTTAGGATGACCATGGACCAAGGGGAGGTGAGTTGACTGCCTTCCCATGCAAGTCGAGCACCCCATGGATCTAAGCCAAGATATCTCCCCATATCAGACCATGAGCCACCTCCCATGGCTTCCTCTAACCCAATCAAGCCATGTGGAGTCGATTAAGACACCTTCGACGCTCTGAAGATGGCTAGATGGTCAAAAAATAGGAGGCCATCCCGTCCAACCAACTCAGCAAAATTAGAGGGTATATTCCCCCAATTTGAACGAGAACTTGACCAATTCATTTTGTACAAGTTTCCTTATGAGTTCTAGAGCAATTCCAAGCATCCCACTCTCAACATTCTCTCTTCTTGTGAGGAACCGAAATAAGGGAGGCTAGCTTCAATCCTAACTTCACCAATACTCCACTTCAATCAAATTCCTCGTTCCTACACCATTACTACACTTCATCGAGGCCACCCAAATCATTTCCGGAGCTCCAAATCAACTCTAAGTTCAAGTTCGATCAAAGCCAAATGCCAAGAAGGAAGTTCTTGTTCTCCAAAGAAATTCACACCAAATCAAGATCCGTGCTGATCAACAGTGCTTCGCCTCAACTAGGCAAAGCTTTCTCAAGTGTGGGAGCCGCCGGTCTTAGTTCTAGTGAGGTATTTCCATGAAAAATGATCTCTAGCTTAAGTGTGGTTGGTCCTTTTCAAAAAAAAAAATTTTTGCATGCGATCTTGACCATTGGATGTGTTTGTCTCCTTCCCTCGATGGTGTGGGTTGATTTTGAAGTTCATCTGAGGTTGGGTGAGCTCTGATCGAATTATCCATGGAAAACGGACATTATTGTTAATCACTCATGGGAAGGAGGATCATAGGCCGTTCGTTCCACGTGATTGGAATGGACGATCGTGATCAAATCACGTTAGATCAAATGAGATTTCTCCCTTTATGCCTCATGTTTGATCCGTGTTGTCTGATCCAAGATCGGACGGTGGAGATCAATGCCACATCCGCCACCAGCTAACTCGGCGTATGAATGTGACAACTTAAATAACCAATCCTGTGGTGCCACGTGGAAGGTGTGCCGCGTCAACACGCCATGTGGCGTTGATGGGATTTGGTTTAATTAAGATTAATTATTGTGTTTTTAGGCTAAATATTCTATAATTCATAACTAATTGTAAAAAAATCAAAAAAATACAAATAATGGCTCATTTTAAAGGTATTTCAAAGAAGAATTTAATTAAAATAATTCTAATGGATTTTGAACAGTAAACATAGCTTAATTAGGGTTTAATTATAAACTTAATTAGCTTAATTAATCTATAATATCTCAAGTGATTGATCCCAAAATTTTGAGAATGTTTGAGAGGATGAATTATGCCTCCTCTAATTTGTTAGGGATTTATTACTTGTTAAATTAGGAGAATTGATTGATTAAATCCTAATTACCCACTTAACTTTATTAAGGGGTGATTAAGTATATGAACAGTAATTAATTAATTATTTGGACTAATCACTATTGGATAGTAAGGAGACTTAGAAGTGGATTGGAGCCTCCTCAATCTTTCTAATTTTCTCTTTAATTAAAAAAGTCTATTAAATTAATAAAAAACTTAATTAGCTAAATTAGAATTTAAATCATATCAAATCATGCTTAATCTAGTTGGCTTATGAAATAGGTGGGGACCTCTTTCCTTACCTTTTCTCTTTAGCCCATCTCATTTCAAGATAATTATTAACTTTGGTTAGTCTCTTTTTAAGAGAGAGGTGAGTTAATGGATTATTGGTTTAATTGATTTAAAAAATCTAATTAAATCTGATTTTCCCTTAACCCATCTTGGATAGAGCTTTAAGTGTTCAAGAACCTAAAGAAGCTTAATGAAATTATGATTAGCTCACATGTGTGAGAAAATCATGAAAGTAATTAAAATAGTTTCTTAAGTTTAATTACTAAATAATCATGAGCTAATTACAATAGGCCCCTTTCATTTCATAGGAGCATTGCTATTTACTTTTCAATTCATTTGTATATTATATTAGCTCATAATTATTTAATCAATTACCTTAAGGTAATATAGGTAAGGGTTAATTTATTAATTTAATACATGCTTAACTTAATCAACCCATAAAAATTAACTTAATTACTTTTCCTTAAATCAAATTAATTCACACATATGTGGAATGGGAAGATTAGAACCTCTTCCTCACATCTCACTTAAGTCAAATTAAACATAAAATCAAAAGTGACTTTAAGAAATTTTGGTTTATCTTAAATAAGCTTATTTAATGTGATTATCCTTAGGAATTAGTTGGATTGAATGAAATTGCATGCTTGTGTTTCTTTATTTCTTTCTAATCATATTAAAATATTGTATGCCACTTGTAATCATGCATTCATTTCTTTCAAAATTAATTAAAATAAATGGTTTCCTTTATGTCAAATATGTGTTGACTTAATTAAAAATATGTGGCTATTATCACTATTAAATAGAAAATTATTTTAAAAGTATATAAATCAACTATAACACATGGTGTAATGATAATTATAAGTATTTGTAAACTTGTATGTGCTTACACTTTAGGACATATGATATGAAGTTCTCATTTCTTTAATCTTCATGAATTTACATATGGATATGAATATTAACAAGTGTATAGTTCAATTGAAAAGGATACAACACTTGCTTGGGTTTATTTTTATGTATATCCATGTTCGAATTTAGATAGAATTTTAGCTCACATGTATAAATAAATTAAAATACAATTCTTGTATGGTTTATATTCTTATAGTTGTTTGTAAACTCTATGGTGTTCATTTTGGTTTTTGCATTTTGTGTGTATATGTGAGGGGACACCATGCAGATATGAGGATGTACTTATTAGGGTGATCGGATACTACATTAAGAAATAGTGTACTATCTCAAGAGATAGAAGTCACTATCCTATAACAGACCTAATCACCTAATAAGAACCCTTAAGGCATGATGGGTCTTCGAATATACAAAGATTTTCTCCCTACTTTATATGAAAAAGTAAAACAGAGTTTATTTAAACTAGGTTCGTTAAGTTTCCTATGGAGGCAAGCCTCCATAGTTAATTATATCTTAAGAAAAGTGAATCCCTTAAGAATACTCTCGATTAAAGTAGGCAATTGTTATCTCCAAAGAATTCAAAGATAGGACTATCAATAAATTGGTTATATTTTATAAAACCAAGTGGGAAAGATCAAAAGGGAAGAGTTATTATTGAAACCAAAGGAGATGAGTAGGGAGTGCTCATGATACTAGGAAGCTTAGTGAGCACTCCAATCTATCCTATGATTGGGCTTTATGTATTTGAATTCTAAGGATATTTATTTATTTGAGTTGAATTTTTTATTATAAATCTATGACTTATAATTCCATAATACAATATTGTGGAAATGCCTAAGAGGTAAGGATTTATGCTTGTAGCCCGCAAAGGGAAACAACAGCCTCAGATCTTAAATCTAGGGAGCTTTGGCGAGGGCCAAAGCATAACCTAAATCTAAGCAAAAGTGGGTATATGGTTTATCTCCATAAGAGAGGGTAAGCCACCCGACTGCTGGACTTATTACTGCCTAAAGTGGCAGTCAGCTAACTCCTCGTACATTTTAAATCCATGTAGGCAAGTCATATGCTTTGCAAGATGGATAAGTTGTTATTTATTCAGAAGAGAAACCAAGTCCTTAAATTAATTCCCTAAGAGGCTATATCATGAAGGGCATGAATAATGACTTAAATCTAAGACAAATTTTGTCAAGTTTAATTTAATTTTTGGACTTTTTTATTTTGACTCAGGCTATAGGATTTTGTATGCCTAAATGCATGAAATTGATTATAAATCAAATGAGAAAGAGGTGTCTTTCCATCAAAGGCTCTTACAGGTTAAGCCTTTATTCTCTGGCGCAGATGGAAGCCCTCTCTTAACAAGAGTGGAAGAACATGACATGCATGATATTATACATACAATCATCCAACTAAGGGGGTTGCTAAATATTTTTATTATCTTCATTTAATTCCAAGGCTTTTATGTGAGGTTATGAATTATTTTAAAATTTTAGTTATGAGTTGTTACTGGGATAGAAAATTTACTTTTATCCTAAGAGTCTAATCGCATCCGGACCACACAGTAATCAACAATCATAAAAAAAACTATGAAAACATATGTTATTTATAATGCACAAGCTAAACAAAACATCAAATAATTTTATAAAGCTATCATAAAAAATAAAGATGCGTTCCACCAGATAACCCAAAAGTAATATAGCAATGAGCTCTACCCTTATACAACAATAAAAAAGAATAATTACAATTATAACATGATAAGTGTTATGGGGTCTTCATTCTTCATCCTCCATTCTTCACTCTTCATCTTTCATTTCTTCATTTTGATTTGCTCAATTTCTTTTTTTTTCTTTCTTTCGACTTGATTGGGATGTAGTTTGCTCCAAAGGCATCACATGGTGTATAAGACTTGGTCTTATAACCAATGCTCATCATAATCCTGCATAACACTTATCCTAATCCTAATGCAAAATTACATTAAAAGAGAAGGAAAGTAAATCTAGCAACACCTGCAAAATAAGTGTTAGCTAAACACACAATATAACCCAAGTAGTTATATAAATGATTTGGACTTAGCACCCCACACATGGGTAACCAAGTCCACCTATCCTAACTTGGGTTATGCTTAGGGGCTAAGCAACCTATAAAGTAAAAAATATTTATATTTTTATTACAGCGGCCCCTTAAACATGATCCCCTGCATAAAACATGATTAGACTAATGTCAGCCTAATATCCAGACTATGCATATACACCCTAACATCCAGTCTAAAATAATACATCACAAAACTAAATATTCATCAAACTATGCACCGCCCTAACATAAAGCTAAAAACGGTGACTTAGTCTAATGTGCATGTGTTAATGCTTGTTTGGTATGACCTAACTAAGCTTTAGAGTTATGATTTACTAAATGTGAGAGATTTAATTTATAAAAAGTTGATTTATCTATAAGTGATTTAATTGATTTGAGGATTTTACTTAGCATTTTCTTTTATTTCATATAGCCTACACTTAATAACTAAGAGAAAGAGAAGAAAGAGAGGGAATCTCTTTTATCCATATCTTAAGTCATTTCTAAGTTAATTAATGAATTTCCTTTAGAATGGTTTATTGTGTGTTTTAATTAACCATAAGTTCAGGTTCTTTTTAAATAACCCTATTCGATAAGAAAGACATCTTAAGATTAATTAGAAAGGATTACTATCACATAACACACATCCATTATTTTCTTTCCATCATGTATATCATGCATATGAATAATTAGCATACCTATACATGTAATGTAAATCTTAGCATACTTTGATGATGAATGCAAAGAAATGTATTTTGAATTTAAATATTGCATTTGTTGATTGAATTATAGATGCATATCTTTATTACATTGAAAGAGAGATTCTTCATCCATTAGCTAGAAACACATTCACATGTATAAAAGTTTTAAGTGAGTATGACGCCATTATTTTCTACATTAAGGGCATAAGGTACAAGACCTACTTAGGGCTACTTAAAGCCTCGCAGTCCTAGGATGTCCAAAATAATATACCACCTTTTTTAGATACGTGTAAATGTATGAATAACTATAAGGATAGGAAAATCCATGCAAAGGGTTATACTAGATTTATTTGATTATGATTCTTTATTCATTGGCCACATCATATGTGTACGATGCCATTATTTTTTACACCAAGGGCGTAAGGTACAAGATCTACTTAGGGCTGCTTAAAGCTTCGCAGCCTAGAAATGTCCAGACTAATATACCACTTTTCTCAGGTATATATGAATGTACAAAAAGAACCACATGAATAAAGAATCATGCAAGAAATTATTTTTGATTTGATTATGTGATTTACATATGTGATATGAAATTCTTCTTAATTTTAAAAGAAATAAGTGCATGATTTCATATGGCAAGCAATATTTAGCATGATTGGAAAGAAATAAAGGAATGTAAGCATATGATTTCATTCACCCCTAATTAATTTCTAAGGGCAATCATATTAAATAAGGCTATTTAAAATAAACTATAATTATTTAAAGACATTTTTAACTTTGAGTTTGATTTGATTTAGAAAAAATGAGAGAGGTTTGTTAATCTTAGCCTAATTCCCGATGTGTGAATTAATTTGATTTAATGAACAATATTTAAGTTGATTTTATGTTTTAATTAGGTTAAGGTATGAATTAAATGAATTAATTAACCCTTACCTATATCATCGTAAGCTAACTAACTAATTAATAATAAGCTAATATGATATGCAACCACATGAAAAGAAAATTTGCAATGCTCTAAGAAATGAAAGGGGCCTAATTTGGCTTATGATTAATAGTTAATTAAGCTTAAATGATCTCACTTAATTACTTTTATAATTTTCTTACACATGTAAGCCAACCATAATTTTATTATCTCTCACCTTAGGCTATTGAACAACCAAGGAACTACCCAAGATCAATTAAGGATTGCTTAGGTGTGGATGAATTGATTCTTCATTTTAATTTCATTAAACTATTATTTAATTAATTAAACACTTTGGTTATGTTCTAATTTGAATGATGAAATTAACTTAGGGGAAAGGATCAAAGGCAAAGCTCCAATCCCAACCCTTAAATAAATTTTTAACATTCAATTAGATTTTAATTTCCATATTTTGAAGACTAGTCACTTAATTAATCAATACCCATTAATAATTAATTTGATTTTAAAGATAAAGAAGACTTAGAAATGATTAGAAAAGTATCCCCAATCACATTCCCAAGTTATCTATGCTCAGATAATGTTTTAAATGATTAATTAGTTATTTATTCATTAATTAAAAGATTAATTAGATTAAGAGAGGGCTTAATTAAATGATTTTCTTAATTAAACAATCAATAAAATCCCAGAAAAATAAGGGCGACAGAGGTCATCCCCCTAAGCGTCCACAAAAAAATTAAGATTAATTGACTGCATAATTAAGGTGTAATTAAGTTAATTAAAGTTTTCATAAAATCTTAATTAAGCCAAAATCACTATTCAAAATTAATTAATTATAATTTTCCTAGATTCTACTCTGAAATATCTTCAAAATGAGCCTAAGTTTGTATTTTTTTTTTAGATTCTTCTGTAATTAGTTATGATTTTAGGAGGTTTATGGATTAAAAGCTAATTAATTAGCCCTAATTAAAGCCTTAATCATGCTAGGCTATGTGGCGGCTGACGTGGCGTGACAGGATTGGCTATTTAAGTAGTCATCACCGACTCAAATGGAGGACGCTTTATGGGACCGTCCGATCTAAGATCGGATGGCAATGATTTGATCCACAATTTAGGAAAGAAATTGAAGGTTCTACCGCGGGATTTGATCAAAGTCGTTTATCCCAATCATGCGGGATGGACGACTCATGATTTATCCCATTTGTGAAGAAAGATGGATGTCGCCCTTCCTTCACTTCCGAAGCTCACCCAGCTCAAAATTCTAAATTCTTCCCACACCTTGGGGAGACACACATCCATAGGTCACTTTTCCATGAAATTTGAATTTACTTCACAAAGGACCAACCACTTTTCCATACAAGGCTTGGTTTGAGAAATTACCTCACCGGAGCTAATGTCCTTGCACCTGATTTTCTCCTAGTTGAGGAAGGCCCTTGAAGAGCTTTGAGCTTGATTTGGTGTGAAAGGCTCTGACCTATCCATGTCTTGACGATCAACTCACACCTTCACCACTTAGAGCTTGGGAATTGGTTTTGTTGTACTCGACGAAGTGTGGTGATGGTGTGACCAAGAGGAATTTGGATTTGCTTTAGTGGAGAGGGAGTTTTGCTCGGATGGGTGGTGTCCTATTTTGGCCTTGCTCAAAGGAGAGGAATGCCAATCGAGGAGGGCTTGGGGATCCTTAGGAATGCTTTAAGTGGTTTTGAAATGAGTTTAGGGACTCACACGATTCGATTATATGTGTTTGCTGCTTGAATTGAGGGGGGTATACCCCTCAATTGCCCATCATGGATGGACGGTGCACATTTTGCAATGCCGCTCTCCATCTGAGTTCTCCATCGTGTGGTGCATGCCGTGGATGGAGAAGTGATGGGAGGCTTCCATGGATCCATTGTGCCAAGGTTGCAAGAGTTTGGATCCATTATGTGCTCGATCTAGGTTGGAGGTGAGTCAACTCACCTCCCAAAGGTCCTTGGCGGACCTAGGGTGGGTTAGGAGAAGGTTCCATGGAGTGCTAATGAGCTGCCATGGGGATGGGAAAGTTGACTTTGGCTTGGATCCAATGGTTTTAAGGTTTAAATCTATGGTTTGATGGCTAATCCCTTAATGGTACTTGGCTAAATTTGGGAATGAATTAAGACATGTTTGGGCTGGGTTTGACTAAGTCCTAGGGTCCCATAAGTTGGTTTGGAGTGATTTGGCTTCATTTGGTCAAATGGGTTTCATTAAGGCTAAGTTGGGTTGGGTTGACCAATTGGTCAAATTGGGTCAAACAAAGGCTTGGGTTTGGTTCATATGATGATTTGGGATATTTTGGTTCAATTAATTTGGATTGGTTTGGCCTAGGTTTGGTTTTGACTCATTTGAAAAAGGGTCAAATTTTCACCAATTTGACCAAATTGGGTTAAGTGTTGAGTCAAGTTCAATTGGTTGATTGAAAATGACAAGCTTTGGTTTGGTTTAATTGGAATTAATTTAATTTCAATTTGACCTTTTAGGTCAATTTGGGCTAAGTTGCGTCAAGTTGACCAATTGATCAACTTGGGCTCAATCTTTGGCTTTGGTCAAGTTCAATAAGTAATTTGGAATGAACTCGAGCCATTGGTTGTAATCAATTTGGATTAAATCATGATTTGACCATTTTGGCTTATTAGGCCAATTTGGGTCAACTTAGGTCAAGTGGCCAATTAGGCTTGGTTTGGCTCAATTGATGGTTTGGTCATGTTCAATCATTGATTATGAATGAGTTTGAGTCAATGGTTTTAATCAATTTGGTATATGATGGATTTTGGCTAGTTTGGGTTTCATTTAGGCTAAATGTTGACTTGGTCAAAGGCTAGGTTTGACTTGATTTGACCCAATTCAAGGTGGTTGATCACCCCATGATGATTGTTGATCATGATTGAGGTTTATATGGGCTTAGTTCAATCCAATTTGGGTTGGATTAGAACTTGGCTCAAAAGGTCTTTAGGTCACTTTGGTCAAGTGAGCCTAAATGAGTCAATTGGCTTGAGCAAGGTTTGATTCAACTCACATATGAGCTAGATTGAAATATAAATCCAATTGTAATTGGTTTGGAGCCAAGTGAGTTTTTGTTCATATGATAATGTCAAGTCGAAGGGGTTAACTTGGGCTTGATTTGGGTTGACTTGGATCTGGTTTGATAATGGTGGTTCATGTTTATATTTGGATCAATGATTGAATCATGAAGAAATCCATGAGTTTTGAGTTGATTTTGATGTCATTTAGCCAAGTTCAAAAGTTTGGCTAAAAAGGGCTAAAATTGAAATTTTGATTTGATTTGAGTTTGGTTTTTGGTCATTTGAATTTATATTTCATTTATATTTTTGAATATAGATGAAGATATAAATGGGTTATGAGAGAATCACTTGAGTTTAGAGTGATTTAAAAATAAATTTGGTTAAGCTTAGGGATGTAAGTCAAAAAGGTTAACTTGGGTTTTGATTTGATTTGATTTATTTTGGTCATTGAGGCGGGTTTCATTTATATTTATGAGTATAAATGAAGGAATGATTGGTTTATAAAGAATGAATCATGTTTGGGTTGATTTGGATCAGGATTTGATTGGGCTTAAGGAGGTCCATATGGCTTAAGAAGGGTCTTGATTTGGTTTGATTTGTTTTGACTTGAATGGTTTGAATTTAGATTTCATTTATATTTGTGAATATAAATGAATGAATGATTGATTTATAAAGAAATCAACCAAGATTGAGTTGGTTTGAAGGAGTTTTGGCTAAGCATATGAAGGTGGTTCATATGGCTTAGGGAGAGATTTTAGAATTTAGACTTAATAATGATTTTCAATCATTTGGAGTTTGGAATTGATTCATGAATTAGAATTTGATTTAAGAAAATCAATTGGATTGGGGTTAATTTGGATTTAGTTAAGGTTGAGTCCATAAGATAAAATCAAAGGGCTTTAGAAGAGATTCAGAGTTTGAATTTAGTGATGGATTTCAATCATTGAATAGTTGGATTTGATTTTGGAATTTGAATTTGAATTTGAGGTTTGGTTTGAAAGAATTAAGCAAGGATTGGGTTTGGGCTATAGGGTAGGCAAGTCCTCCTAAATCTCTAAGGCACAATCTATTCTTATGGTTAACTCTTCTAAGTCTCAAGGGTTAGGTTAGGTGTTCACCTAATCGCTAGAAGTGTCTTAAGACTAAGAAATTCTTTAGTGTCTATAGGAGTCCTAGACCTATGATGAGGAAGTTGAGAGTTCACTCAAAAAGTGAGGTCAACAAAGGGCACCCAATATGTGTGGTGTGACTGACAAGGCACATCGCACGTATTGGTGTTGGCCGAGATGATCAACAACGTCCAAAGGATCTCAAGCACTAATGTAAAATGACTTATAAACCCAAGGTGAAAGGAATCATGATCTTGTAATGCAACTCAACTCATGCTAAGGCATAAGAGAGGAAGAAGGGATCCACCAAGGGTTCGAACATGTGAACCTTCCACTAGGGAAGCAGGTTCAAGTTATCCACTAGGGATAAGAGGTTTGGATTTGGATGCAAAGTATGATTTGGGCATAGTATCTGCTAGGGATTAGGATGTATAACCCACCAGGGATAGATGCATGAAACTTCCATTGGGGATAAATTGATTGATGCCTCACTGGGGATAAATTGATTGATTATTTCTTTAAGTTTTGGATTTTGAGATGGATCCTATCAATTTATGTTGACCCCGCATTTACTTCACAACTCAAATTAACTAAATATGACCAGATCGATGAGCTGTATCGAGCTTTGGATTTTAAATTTGCTTAAATATCATTTACCCATAAAACAAAAAAAAATTACAAATTAATTCAAATTGTTAAATTCACCAAAAAGGGGGATAAATAATAATGATAATATTACTATAGCCGTTGTATAGAATAATATGCATGAAATATGAAAATATTTAATTGCACATGAGTTAATGACATGAATTGATATTTATCATAAATAGGAAATTTAAGTGTGATAATGAATCGTAATTATAGTCTCTTATTTTAAAATTAAGTTCGGTACTATTTAAAATTTAAAATAAGATTATTTGTTAATTAGAATATATATATATGTATATATGAATAATATTGCTGCACTTTATGCCACCTATTAAAAAAAAGCTCTCGTTAAATCAAATTGAATTAAAATAATAACATGTGGATACATACATAAAGTATTATCTAAAAAAAAGAAGATTAACCTAAAAAAAATGTATTTTATATATATATATATATATATATATATATATATATATATATATATATATATATATATATATATATATATATATATATTATAAATTCAATTATTTGTTAATAAAAAAAGGAGAATGTGAAAGATGTCAAATAAGTTTGGCAAAATAAGATTATATTCCTTTCTTATAATGAGATGAAATTAATGTTTGAAATTTTGCTTGATCATTTAAAATAAAGTTAGATATATTTGACTTACGATCCTTCAAATTTTAAAAAAAAATAAGGAAAAGAGAAGCTTTTATTCATAAAAAAAGGGAAATAATAAAATAAATATCAACACATGAATACAAATTTGAATATTTATCTTACTCCTCCCGTTCAATTCCATCATCTATATTTAGTAAGATTTTATTAGATGGATTGATAAATGAGTAAAACAGAAGATTATAAATATAATTTTAAAGCATAAAATTATGTTAATCATATCACTGCTACTTGTATTATATATATAACGTAAATTCAAAGTGGAGTAAATAAAATAAGTTTTATATAAATCAAAATCTGATTTATATTAAGGTATTCAAATTCACAAATGTTACCTTTATATGTTAATATTGAGATTGATTTTACTAATATGTATGCCATGGGAATTTTATTTAGATGAGATCTTCGTGTACAAAATTATCCAACACAAAGGGAATATGAACAGGGTTATTGGAAAACCCGAGGGAAAACCACTGGCCTTGCCCACAGAACTTTCACTATGTGTTCAAAAGATATCCCCGCTTAGTTCGAGAAGAAGGTGTTTATGTGGAAACAATATTTCAGAAAATATACAACCCAACCCCAAGGGGAAGCCCAAAAGCGGAACGATCTGGGAGCAACCTCGATCTTCAGAAAAGAACTGGTCTTTTCCTCCTCGATCTCCAGGCGAGCTCGATCTTCGTGCACACCGGTAACCTGCGGGTGATGATCGCCTGCTGGCCGTGGTTCTCGAGCCTCTTCAAATCGATTCGTCCCCCTCTAAGGTGAGAATGAAGCTCTATTTATAGATTTTAGAGTGGCGTGCCTTGTAAATTGCGAAACTCCAACCACCATCTGACGCTCAAGCGATCCCCATCGATGATTGATCCGGGTGCCTTAATGATGTCTAATTGGGTGATCTTGGATTCGCGGACGCCTTGACAGCCGCCGACCGACTATAAATATGTCGCTTTGGTGACCATTTATGATCAGATCCATTTTCGCTCGATAGCTCGATCAGTCGATTCGAGCCTGATCGACTATGCTTGATGCATGTTCGCCTCATCGAGACGCTGTTTTGTAAATCTGATTAGATCAAATATTTCAAAATGCCTTGAGATTCATTTGATCGATTAATTTTCCTCATATGTATCATTTTGGGTGACATTATCTCGGCCATCCAAAATATATGTCAAATACTTGAAAATAGCAAATTCTTCAATGAAATTTGAGAGTCCATCAACCGCAGATTTTGAGAGAACAGATCTTCATAGAGCACAAGATTATGACTACTAAGTCAGGCCGCAAATGCGTGTGCGCGTGCGCGATTTCGAGGTTACGATCCATCCCGGTGCAGAGTCATGGCGCTCATGGGCGGGCCATGAACGATCGCTGGCATATGGCTACAAGACATGATGGGCGGCCATACAGCCGCGGCATCGCTGCACGGTGGCGTCGAGATTCGTCGGCAGGTCGCAAGAAGGGCCTCTGCTGGTCGCAACGGACGGGTCGCTGGTGGATATGGTCGCGACCGGAAGATCGGTCGCTGAACGATGGGACCGGGTCGACGAGACGGTCGCTGGTCTTCATACCTGAATGCTGACCATGGGCGGAAGCTGCTGCGGGCGGCTATATTCTGGCGGCAATTATGCGGAATGAAGCGGCCAGATCATGACGCGGTCGCTGGCGGGTCTGCATACGGGCCCAAATGATCTGCTTTGATTGGCTTTCGGTTTGCTTTTACCCTTGCCCCTAGAAGGTCTATAAAACCCCGTAAGAGGGAAAGGCACACTTTTCTCATCTCCTCTTAGAGTGCATAGCCTCCGGTGGGAGTTTGGGCACTTTGATCCACCTACCCCAGGAGTGCATGCCTCCCCCTGGGAGTTTGCACTCTTGGATCAACCTCTACCACCTCATCTCCACCAAGCCGAGTGCATCCCCGTGGGAGTTTGGCACTCTTCGATCAACCTCACCTCCTCATCTCCACCAAGCCGAGTGCATCCCTCCCTGGAGTGGGCACCTCCTGAATAATTTTCATCTCGATCAGACGAGTCGGCGGATGGTCGGTAGACCGGCGATGGTCTACGGCCACGGGTGGTCTGCAACCGGCGACGCAGAATCGACCACGACCTACGACGCCGAGATGGATGACCGGCGACATTTGGACCGGAGAAAATCTACGATGGTCGGTGAAGGACCGGCGATGGTAATGGCGTGACCAATGGTCAGAACCGGCGACTAGTCGACGGTGATCGACGCCAGAATCTGGGAGGACCGCGACGAGTGGTGACCGTAAGATCACGCGAGGATCGGCGGCGGTGACCGCTACGAAGGGCGGCACCGAGGCAATGGGCCGCTGGACCGCGACGGTTGTTGGCGGCCGATGGGTGGTCGGTCGCAGAATCGGGCGACGGTAGTCGACGGGTATGACAACGCCTGTAATGGTGGGATGACCAGAATGGTGGTGACCGGCGACGATTGTTGGCGGCCGACGGCGGCGAATGGCAATCGGCGACGGTAACCGACGGTGGATAACGCAGACGGCGGATGACCGGGCGACATGGTGGTGACCGGGCGACGATTGTTGGCGCCGACGGGGTGGTCGGCAAGATCGGCGACGGTAGTCGATGGTGGCAAAGCGCCCAGAATGGGATGACCTGACGATGGTGACCGCCGAGATGCCGGTGCAGGACCGGAGATGCCGGCAAAGGACCGACAGTAGTCGCCGACGGTGGTTGGCGTCGACGGGTGTGGTACGACAACCGGGCGACGGTAGTCATGGCGACCGGGCGCTAGTGACGAGCATGACCGACGCCGGGTCAAGCGGGATGACCGATGATGGTGGTGACGCGGCAAGATTGCCCGATGGTCGGCAAGGACCGGCAGTAGTAATGCGGTGATCGGTTAGTTTCGGCCGACGGGTGGTCGGCAACCGGAGACTAGTCGACTGGCGAACACGCCGAAAGGAAGATGTCGATGGTCACGGAAGGACCCATGACGTAATCGGCTGACCGGCTAAGGGTTGGCGCCGACGGGTGGTCGGCACCGCACCGAGACGGTAGTCGACTGAATCGACGCCGATAGTGAAGATTGTCGGCGATGGTCAACGGTAGTGACCGGCGATGGTAGTCGGCGGCGGTGACCGCTACTGGGGATAGGGTGAATGAATGAGATGCGACGGTATGCATCGACGCCGATAGTGAAGATTGTCAGGGTCAACTGTAGTGACCGGCGACGGTAAGAGGTTGCGCGGTAGTTTTACGGCGATCGACGAGTCGGGGATGACCTGGCGATGACCGCTAAGATGTTAACTCGGTGGAAGAGGTTGAATTGAATCGGGATTTTGACCCATCCGGTTGTTGTCGAGTGTTACCCGGCGACGTTAACTGTATGGAAGAGGTCGAATTGAACTGTTGAGGATTTTGACCTATCCGAGGTTGTTTGTCGTGGTGTTACCCATGACGTTAACCCGTATGGAAGAGGTTGAATTGAATCCCGAGGATTTTGACCTATCCGGTTGTTTGTCGGTGTTACCCGGCGACGCTAACTCAGATGGAAGAGGTTGAATTGAATCACGAGGATTTTGACCTATCCGAGGTTTTTGTCGTGTTACCCGGCGACGCTAACCTCGTATGGAAGAGGTTGAATCAATCCGAGATTTTGACCCATCCGAGGTTGTTTGTCGAGTGTTACCCGATGACGTTAACTCTGGAAGAGGTCAATTGAATCCGGCCGAGATCTTTGACCCATCCGAGGTTATTTGTCGTGGTGTTACCCGAGCGCAACTGATGGGAAGAGGTCATGGAAGTCCACCAAGGTCACTGTAGACGCGGGCGACGAGTCGTAGTCGGCGGATAATATGGTGATGATCGCGGCGATGGTGGCGCGGACCACCACGTCATCGACGGCGGATCGCAATGGTGGTTGGCGGCCGACGGGATGGTCGGCATGAACCGGCGAATCGGCAGAAACCGACGCCGGATTCGCGGGGATGCAAGATATGGACGCGAGGTGCCAAGATGACGACGAGATTGGTTGGGCGACATGTCGAGAAGCTGGAATGACCGGCGACCGCGGGTGGTGACTTCGGTGGTGGTGACCACAAGATGGTTTGGTCATGGTCGCGCTACCGACGAGATGACCAGTCCCTCCTTCTAGGAAATAAGATTTTGAAACTTCAATGGATGGTTCAGCTTGAAATTGATGTCGCTAACTTGCATGTTAGAGATATAATGAATCCACCGAGGATTTTGACCCATCCAAGGTTGTTTGTCAGAGTGTTATCCGATGACATTAACCTGTGTGGAGTGGGTATAAAGTTTTGACTTTTCCTAAGTTATTGGTCGGAATATTATTCGCCGACGCTAACGTATGGAAGAGGCCGTGGGGAAGTCCACTGGACTTTTGACCTTTCCCCGGTTGTTTGTCGAGCTTTTGCTCGATGGCAACCCGCATGGAAGAGGTCGAAGTCCACCAAGGACGCTTTGACCTATCCTGTTTGTCGAGTGTTTACCGATGACGCTAACCCGCATGGAAGAGGTCGCGAAGTCCACCAAGGACGCTTTGACCTATCCCGGTTGTTTGTCGAGTGTTTACCGATGACGCTAACCCATGGAAGAGGTCGCGATTTGTATGAGCTTGTAGCCGAGTTGACCATGATCTTTGCCTTTCGCTGGTGGACTTGCTTATCTTTGAGATTAAGAGTTGCCCCCGCTTGGGGTATGTTCGCATGAGATTGATTCTTTTCCAATTGACGTGATATCCTTATTGAATGGGTCTTTCGATTTCTTCCTTCCGGTGGCACTCTTGGCCCTCACCGCGGTGAAAGTGGCGTAATTCTCTTGATTTCCACCTGCATTAAAGGTCGCCACTTGACGCTATCCTCTTCCCGAATAGCCGAGGATGTTCGCATGACGGTTGAGAGTCAGATATTTCCTCTGACAGTCATCTGAGGTCGCTCCTGAGGAGGTTTTGGGGGGAGGTTGCTGCCTCTCTTCTTTTTCTGAGATGTTTGAACATCACCTTTGGGAACCTTCTTCCGCTTGCTGTTGCCGATGAGCACTGATAGCTTCGTCAGCGGAGATTTGTGCCTCTATTCGGTGGACCAGGTCAGCATAGGAATGGACTGTCTCCCGCATTAATGATGAATAAGTATCCCCGTCGAGTCCTCCCGAGAAGCACGCCTCAAAAGTTCTGATCTACTGTATCTCGCCAGGAGAACCTCGGAAGTATTCTTTGAGGGACTCTCCATCGCTCGGATTCGAGAGATGTGATGAATCGATGATTCTCTTGTTCGCCAGAACCTCTACAAAAAATCATGAAGCTCTCAAATGATCGGACGGACCCCTTAGCGAGCGAATAGAACCAAGTACGAGCCTGTCCTTTGAGAGTCGCTGGGAATACCTGACACAAGACAGAGTCATTTCAGACGAATGTGCATGATCGCTCAAAGTGATCGATATGCTGCACGGACGGTTGTGCCATTGTAAAGGTCCATGCCGGAAGCTTGAATCTCGGGGTATTGAGATGATCTCGAAGGGATGAGTTTTGGAAGAGGCGGGAGAATGGATCATTCGGGATTGTTGGAACTCTTCCCCGCACCCGTAGTTCATCGCAGAGGTGACGTGGAGTTTCACCGATACGAGGTCGAGCCATTCGCGGTGGGTGAGTAGAACCGGCGTATCCGTAAGTTCAAAGATGGATGTGGTGCCAAGGGGTTCTCTACTTGTTGATCCGCATTCCTGCAATCATTCTCGTGAAGAAAATCGGATTATGCCGAGGGCCGCGGAACCCGTGGCTCTTCCAGCGCAGTTGGAACGCTTTGCCGGCCCTCTCGCAGAGTCAAGAATTTCCTCGGGAATCCTCCATCCTTGAACGCGATCTTCCAAAGAGGGGCCCCGACCCCTCACCGGGGACGTAAGTCATATGTAGAGTGTTGGAAACTTGGCCCTTAATCCCGAGAATGAGGAGCTTGAGCGAAAACCCCGCTTACCAACCATAGATATAGCAATGGGGAACTTATTCGGTAGATGTAGATCTTCGCCGTAGCCATTATCCAACACACAAGTGATATGAACACAGGGTTATATGTGGAAAACCCAAGGGAAAACCACGGCCTTGACCAGAACTTTCACTATGTGTTCAAAAGATGTCCTCGCTTCGTCTGAGAAGAAGGAAACAATATTCGAAAGTGTAGAAAATACATCGGTCAACTCCAACCCAAGGGAAGTTTCCCAAAAGCGCAGAACGATCTTCCTGGGAGCAACCTCGATCTTCGTGAAAGGAGCTGAACGGTCTTTTCTAGTCCTGCGATCTCCTAAGGGCGAAGCTCTGATCTTCGTGCACTATGGTATGGCACTGGTGATAGATCGTCGGCCAAGGTCGACCGGTGGTTCTCGAGCTCTCGTCTTCAAATCGATTCGTCCTCTAAGGTGAGAATGAAGCTCATTTATAGATTTTGGGAGTGGCGCCTTGTAAATTGGTGGAAAACTCCAACCACTCCCATCGACGCCCAAGGCGATCCCCGATCGACGGTATTCGATGATCCGGTGCCTTAATGATGTCTAATTGGGTGATCTTGGATTCGTTGGATTCGCTCTTGACGAGCCGCCGACTGACTATAAATACGCTTTGGTGACCATTTACGGATCGATCCATTTTCACGCCCGATTTCGAAATTCGAGCTCTGATCGACTACGCTGATGTTACATGTTCGCCTCATCGAGACTGGGCTTGATCAAGTTTGAAAGGTGATTAGATCAAACATTTCAAAATGCCAGATTCGGCTTGATCAGATTAATTTTCTGAGGATGTATCAATGCATATCAAGGTGTCAGCCACTTATAAAGAAAATACAAAAAAATTTCAAATATATTTGACTTTTATTTATATATATTAAAATACTTGTCTTTTTCTCATGCGTGATATGTCAAAATGCGGCTGCTCCATATCTTCAAATCCAAAATCTTATCCTCCATATGTTCACATGGTCAAAAAGTCATTTTACAAGCATAAAATAAGTGGGCCGTTAAAAAATAAAAAATAAAAATAAAATAAAAGAAAGAACAATAAGGGGTGGCCGACACTTTTGCTCGGTCCGTCTCTAGGCAAAAAAAAAAAAAAGAGAGTTCCTCCTCCTCTGTGACAACTTTTTTTTTTCTTGGCGATCGACTCACAGCTAAAGGTGTAAACGAGTTTTTAGTGAACAGACTCTTATTTTGTCATTGAAATTTATTTTGTTAAATGATATATAAGCTCAAATCTGTTGTTTAACTAAACGAGCTAACGAAATAACACGAAATGAACAACAATTTTTTTTTAAGAAGAGTCGAACCCGCCAATCTTTTCAGATAACAAAGCTCTGTCAATTTGTGATATGTAAATGTGTCAGATGTATATATAAGAATAATAATAATAATAATAATAATAATAATAATAATAATAATAATAATAATAATAAATAATAAATAAAAATAATAGTAATAAAATAATAATAATAATAATAATAGTAATAAATCAAAATAATAGTAATACAATAATAATAAAAATAATAATAATATAGTAATAAATAATAATAATAATAATAATAATAATATAATATAATATAATATAATTTTTTATTTCGAGCAATCGAGTGAAACAGATCGAACAAATGATTGCTCACGCTCGCCGTTTATATATCAAAATATCTCGTGTGGCCATTTAGCAACGAACGAAATTTAACACGAAGCTATAACGAGAATACATGTCGAACAATGATTTTTTGATATTCTACCACAGCCGCTCTTCTTTACTTCTCCGTCACAGTAGTAATTCCTCTTTGTCATTTTTTTTTCTTTCATTTCTTTCATCTCTAAGGGACTATTTGATTACGTGCATTTGGAGTATACTGTATTTCAAATACACGTATTTAAACTTTTTAGACATTTGGTTACAAGTAAAGTAAAATTTCAATATAATGTAATGTAATTCAAATATATTAGAAACGTTATTTTCGAGTATTCTCAATTTAAATTCCAAATACACAGCATAATGATATACGCCGCCGTGCCGACCGCTCACGCCTACACCCTATCGCCGTACGGCGCCACCGCCACCACATCGCCGCCACCTGACGCCGAATATTCGACATTTCACACGCTTTCTCAACCAAATAAAAAAAAAGTCGAATTAGAAAACTCTCAATCAAATAACTGTAAAGTAATCCTTTTATACTGAATTCATTTTACACTATATTACTTTTACACTGTATTTCAAATACAGACAACCAAACAGCTCTTAAGTATCAAATATGATTCTCTTCTGTATCTCTTGACCTTCAATTTCTTTTATTTTTTTTACTTTACCGTGAGATGGAATGTATGTAAAGTGGCTTTTTTTTTTTAGCTTTGCTGTTCTCTTTTTGAATCCCCGATTTCGTAATAAGATCTAAAAATTTTGGGGAACACTTTTTTTCTTTCCGAATGGCTAAGGCATCGAGGATGGCCTAGTGAGGGGTTAACACTTCTTAGGCAACTCGCGCAGCATTTTCGTTCCAGCAAATAGATATTTGGGATTTTAAATCTCATGATTCATAGGATTTAACATTTTTCTGATTTTAATCCCTTCAAATTTACTAAAAATCTGAATTTGCATGAATTACCTTATTCGACTTTAGTTTTTACCCTTTTCACCTTTTCACGTGAAGAAGCTTGTTGTCTCTCTCTCTCTCTCTTTATGATCTACAGGAAACCAAAAAAAAAAAGTGAAGTAAAATAGAGAGTTGCTCTCTCTCTCTCTCTCTCTCTCTCTCTCTCTCTCTCTCTCTTTGTGATCGCCAGGAAACCAAAAGAAAAGTAAAATAGAGAGTTACCGTCTCTCTCTCTATCTCTCTCTCTCTCTTTCTGAATTACAGAAAATAAAAACAAAAAAAAGGGTTTTAATCCTCTCAAGTTTACTGAAAACTTGATTTGTATGATACACTATATTTTGCTTGAGTAACTATTTTTTCTTGTGGAGAAGCGCTCTCACTCTCTTTCTCTCTCTCTCCTTGTGATCTACAAAAAATCAAAGCAAAAAATGGGTTATTGTATCTAAATTACATTCATCGCCAAAGCCTATTGACATCCATGGACATAAAAAATTTCAAACTTTAGTGCTTCTAAAATCCTGTATGCGACGTGTTTGACGCGACGAGCGGAACGCGTACGCGCTCTTTATAACTCAGCGGTGAAAACTCGTAGACGATACTCGCAGCGCGATGGGGGAAAATTATATGATTTCTTTTGTGCAGGCAACCTATACACGCTTTTTGTAGTATGACAGCGAAGAAGATATTTATGCTGTGGTTTATAGCACTCATACGCGCTCTGTAGATGAGAAGGCTGCTACACCCAGCCACGAGCTAATTTTGACTAATAATGACTCAAATGAATTAAATATAATATAAATATACTTAAATAAAAAAGACCTAAGCAAGAGTTTATAAAATAAAAAAGCATAATAACAACTAAAATAAAGAATTAAGAAACAAAAAATTATTTACAAAATAAATCATTAAAAATGGAGAAAGAGAACTTATCAACTAGAACCACCCAAAAGACAAGCAGAACTTTCACACTGAACTTTCGATGACTTAATGAGTCAATGGATCTGAATGAAAATGAATCAATATTTTATTTATGAGAAAAGAGATGATCACTTGAAAATAAACTATATAAAGATGATTTGTCGCCAAATAAAGCCAAAAAATTGAAAGAGCATCTTGCTAAGAATCTAAAGGAATCAAGTTAAAAGTAATACGTTAATTTCAAATCTTTTACACGGATCTATACGAAGTTATAAAGGTGTCGACTCAAATTCTAAATGAATAGTGCATGTATTTCTATTCAACACAAATACTTCAATTTTCATTCAAAAATATATTAGATTGAAGTGAATCTTGCACAAATTATAATGCAAATCATCTTCTAGTTCGAGTATTTCAAAATTTATGCAAGCACTTACATTTTTTTATATATGCATCATAAGGCAATCCTATGTTTAGTTTGCTTGTGGTGATATATGTATAAGTGTTTTTAGAAGTTACTCTCTAAAATGTGTAAGAATTCGAAATGAATCAATCCAATCGATGCCCCTACACTATCAATGCTTAAACTTAATGTCGGGGATGCTATTCCGATTCTTGGTTGACCGTCCATTAACAAAATCTAAAAATCTAATAATTATTTTATAATATTTTTAATCTAATAAAATCTCTAAGAAGGTAATTCTATCATATGATAGTATATCTGATCATCTATTATTAAATTAATAAATCTGGACCAAATAATAAATTAAGTGATCAACACTCATGATGGTCGATGAAATATTTCAACCAGAGGGGTTTTCAATAATAATAATAATATAATAATAATAATAATAATAATAATAATAATCTATTCAAATTCTAAGTCAAATTATTGTTAAATGATCAAATATTCAAATAAAAATGTATAAATTAAATGAAATTAATTATTTAAATTTAAAGTAAAATCCATCCACCCATCCATCGCATCGAGTGACAAATTAAGAAAACTTTTGCTCAAAAAGAGCTAATGTCAAATGAAATATATAACTATTTTCACACTCAAATAATCTTATGCCCGTAAGGACGTGGCACGTGTCCTCTATCCGTGTGGTTTTGTCACAAAATGGCACCACATAAATAGCGGTTACGCCTACAGCCCTCTGACCGGGTGGTTTGTCGCGATATGAGACCACTAAATTATAGTCACGATTGCAGCTCGTATGTTCCCCAACAGTTTTTCTCTTTGAGCTATGAATTATATAATACATTTGGTTGGGAAAAAAATTGTCGCTTGTGGACTTAAGCTTGTCTCCTTAAACAAACTCCACCCCAAGTCTACAAGGATTTCATGGATGATGCAATCCATGGCTGCTGACAAGGATCCTTCTGTCAAGTTGGGTCAACTACCTCCTCTGACTAAGTATACTAGGGACCACGATAGCCCGGACTGACGGAACCATGAGATCTAGATCGAGTGTGTCATCGTTCCCCCAACCATCCGCTTTAAGTTAAATATAATGAATTTCGTAAACCTAAATTATAAAACTTCACATCGCTATATATACACTTTTTAATCTAACCATTAAATTTAATCGAAAGTTCTCTCAGCATTGAGAGGGTAATTAACTATAAGTGTTTGCATATAGAAACCCGAACCATATCTAAAGTCCTCACACAATGAGGGCAAAATCTCTGGGTAGTGTCTTATCTACTATTCCATCTTCCTTCTGAAAATTACAATGGCACTTTAAATCACTCTCTTCATCGAGAGGTCAGTGGCAAAATTTTGAAGCCCACAGATTTATGGCGACTCCGCTAGAGATAGGTTTCTTTTTTCATCTTTGGCTAGTTGAATTTAAGCTATAATAGCAGTGGAGTATAATAAATTAAAATCTAAAAGTTATTTATAAAATTAAATCGATTAAAATTTAAAATTATTTCTATATTAAACATAATTACGAAGTTCTTAAAAATCTTTCTATATACATAATTTGTTCTTATATTCTACAATATTTTTTTTGTATCTCTGCATTTTGAAAGTGTGGGATAATATATCAATTGTTGATTACTAATCCCCATCTTTCATTTATGTAGAATGGATCTCCAGAATATCCTGTTCACTTTACAGCTAGGCAGCGGAGCTAACATTCATCTAGCTAATGCCATCATCAACACTAGAAATGCTGGAGATACCATACAATTTGGTAGTGTGGATTTTCATCAATCGCTGCTAGAACTACTGTTATACTTGCATGAGACAATCATGCACAACTCACACATCAACAGGTTCAGCAGGTTAAGTTTATTAAAGCGCTTGAAGGTCCTCAAAAGAGCCTGTATTTGAAAGGTCAGATATACCGGCCATGACAAGAATTATCATTGGGCAGACGATCTCAATGGTGCATGTGAATGCTACTTTTCTACTGACCTTGCCCTTTGCGGAAGGCTGACATGATGCTGAAGCTTCCTCATATGGAGGAAAGCTAACTAGAAGGCAGAGGAGAAGAAGGAATGCTGAGTTGCGAGCCCATCAGCTCTCACCTGGCCCCTCTGTTACACAACCAGCCTTACAACCAGAAGTGAGTGTTCCCACCCACAACAAATTTGAAAATCTCATGTGGGTGAAGAATAATAACTCTACTGGTGATATTAAGCAATCATTTTGGGAGCAATGGTACCAAACTCCAATCCCACAAAGGATGCATCCTGAGACTCTATCCTCTAGAGTGCACAAAGTACTAAAAGTTATAAAAAAAAGGTCTTATGAAAAAGAGTTATCAGAGGCCAATTATCAGAGAAACTAATAATGTTCCACTACAGAGACTACCATCAATGTTAGTAAGAACTCAAGAGCATTACAAATAAGCCCTGCACGGTGAGCATCAGGGTGTGACACTTAGATCGCATGTCCAAGAATTCACTGTTGAAAGGTCCCGACAAAAAGGGAAACAAATCTGGAGGCCAAAGCCTCGAGAATAAATCATTATGGAGAAGAATAAAGGCATGACATTCAGCTTATGTTCCCGAAGATCTGCCAGTGATAGGGTCCGACAGGAATGGGTCCCAAAAAAGAATATTAACATTAATGAGTCAATGGATGGTCGACACCCTGGAGAATCCTCCAAAGAATCCCATCACCAAGTAGCTCCATCTCCTCAAGAGGTAGTCAATTTCAATTGAAGCCCTCTAATTGAAGAAATGTTCATGCTATAACCTGAGCCTGAGATTCATTGGAGATGACGCTCGAAAGTGATGCTACAAGAAGAAGGAGAAAATGATGATGATGATGAGACCATGGGAATAGAAGTGGTCTATATGATAGGTCAAGATGATGATCAGCCTGGTACTCGATTCTATAATCAACATTGACGTACCATCCTACCCACTGCTCCTCCTGAAAGACAAGAAGAAGAAGAGCATTTAGGTTCTTCCTCGGGATGATGAGCAAGATAGTCGAAGGGGGGAGGAGAACCTGTTCATACACTACCACACTCCCAAGTGCGAGGCACACGCGCCATATGAGGACAAAAGATAAAGTAATTGAGCAGTTTAATACTAAAATGAATGAGATGATGGCTCAGATGAATATTATGATGCAGATAATGTAGAGGAATATAATGACAATGCCACTATCTGCTCCACCTACTAATCCTAAAATAGCTAATATCATCTCTACCAATCCACCAATAAAGCCAACACCTCAAACTTCCGGAGCTCATAATGCTCACGAGGGGAGAAATGAAATTAATCAGTTGGCTTCCCAGGTATTAAAGTTTCTCAATTGGAGATTATGTTAAATGAGAATATTAAAGCTATTATTGCTGCAGAGCAGGTAGAGAAGTTAGTAAATAAAGGCCGCCCAAATCCAGTCGAGTATGACCAGTTGCCATATCCCAAAGGCTATTCAATGCCAAAGTTCAATATCTTTGATGGCAACGGTAATCCTAAGCAGCACTTGGTGCAATTTAAAGTGACCTCTGGTAATACTGGGGGTAATGATGCACTTTTATTTCACTAAGTGACTTTGACCACTTTTGAGTGGCGTGCTGAACTACCAAATGTTTCTGTCAAAACTTTCATGGAACTTGAAGCTATGTTTATCAAGAGGTTTGCCAACGCGGTTAAAAAGATAACCATCGATGACCTTACTCTTGAGAAGAGAAAAAAAGATGAGTCAGTGACTCGATATATCACACGTTGGTGAAATATGAGTATGAGATGTGAGCAGCAATTAGAATAAGAACATGTGATTCAATTGCTAATGGACAACATTGATGATAAAATGGTGCATTATCTTTGCATGGCTTCAATCACCATGTTTCAAGAGCTTCTTGATAGGGTGGATAGATTTGAGAAATTAAACCTATCAAGCTCTGATAGTCACTCAGACAAAACAAAAATAAATAAAGTTCTAGATTCAAAGAAAGGGGAGACACACTTTGCTTCTTTCAAAAGTGATAAAGAAAAGCAAGTAGTTTATAATGTTGACAAAGGGAAGCAGCTCACTTACCTAGATAAATGAAAACATCCATAGTCTCGCCCATACCAAGCTCATACTTGAGGTAATGATCACCAGGTCACTTCAATGAAAGTGAGCGATCGAAACAAATGAAAGGAACAGATGACTCAATAGTTTCAACCCTCAAGAAAAGGTTGAATAAAGAATATTCTTTTAAAAAAGAGAGTGTGGCTAAGCTCAATCACACTCAAAGTGGTCTCCGCCTACCAAGAGTGTAAAAGGCAGGAAGTCGGATGACCGATAATCCTAATTATTGTCCTTATCATCGGGTGCTCAGCTATCCTATTGAAAATTGTTATATAATCAAGGATTGGCTAGCAAGAAAATATAAAAATGGAGAATTTACACTATCAGATAGTATGTTAGTGTATCCAAAGAAGGAATCCATCAAGTAATCACTCCATGTCCAGTGTCATCAAGTGAAGATAAAAGCAAGGAGAAATTAATCTGTGATGAAGAGTGGGAAGTTGCAGTTTCAAAAAATAGCAAAGATGTTAAAATAATTGGAAGGCATCCTGCATATTAAGTGGAAGTCACCACTTGAGCCAGTGCTTGACTTGAAAGAAAATCAGAGGTCGGATGTGTTTGCCTCAATATCATCCACCCAAAAATATCGTGGAAAGGCCGGCTCATCTCAGCATGAGAGACAACCTAACCAAATCCCGCAAGGAAAAATAAGAAGGTCTGCCAAACTAAGGAATAAATAAATAAAAAAAGACTATAACATAGAAGATCATCAATAATATGTATGATTACCAACAATCAACAAGATGACCTATCAGACTTATTATATTCATTACCAAGCTTCAAATTAACGAGGAAGCAGGGAAAGAAGATGAAGAACTTTCAATTGAATCATGCTTAATGGTACATGAAGGAGGTGACACTCAGGGGAACTCTGTCTCACAAATGAAGATGAAGCATAACCCATCATGATGGCAAACATAAATAAAATGTGAAATTGGGCAGTGATTCTAAATCTTCAAATCCATCATTAGATGGAGTAGAAGCTGATGGTGAAGTGACTGACTCATCTGAATACTCAAGGTTAAATGAAGTAGCTCAAGTACAATTGAGGAGTAGTTGAGTGCTACCACCTCAACAGAAGAAAGGTCTAATGAATAAAGATAAAGTAAAAGAAATCAAAATCAATGAGAATGTCGTCCCTAAGGATGAAAATAAGAAGTCTTCTCCAAATAAAGGAATTGATTATAACATTATATCCCACTTAAGAAAATTCTTGCAAGATATGAAGCATTCTAATGTTAGAAGATCTCAATACTCTAATTAAGACTCTTAAAGAGCGGAAAAGTTTGAAGCATATTTCAACGAATGAGGTTTTGCACACTCAAGATCCTCTGACCATCATATTTTCAGAGGAAGATCTCATGCTTGGAACCACTAAACACAATCGCCCTCTATATGTTACAGTTGAAAGTGATGGAATTATGATACGTCGGATCTTGATCGATCCTGGTTCTTCCGTGAACATTATAAATTTAAAGACCCTCAGGTGGCTATCTCTAGATGTACAACATCTAGGATGAGATATAGTTCTGGTCCAAGGATTCAATGAAAAGGGATAGAAAACTATTGGGTCATTCGTCCTTCCTCTCAAATTCGAAAGTCTCTACACAGAAGCCAAATTTCATGTGATCGAAGCAGACACTTCATTTAGAGCTTTTTTGGGTCGATCATGGCTTTATGAATACAACATTGTCCTGTTTACACTGCATCAGTGTATAAAATATACAAAAGATGGAGAAGAATGCAAGATTTTGGGTGATATGCAACCTTTTGCAGTGCATGAAATGAAGATATCAAGATGCTAACTACTTTCTTTTGAATAAGTCAAAGCTAGCAAAGCAGCTAAAAAATATTGCATCTATTTCAAAATCCACAAAAGAATAAGTTAAAGAGAATGGTGAAAAGAAACCAGCTAAAAGAAAGGAGATAACTCCAAATATCTCTAAGGATATAAAGAGCAAGTCCAAAATAAATAGGACTGTCCCTCATAAGGATATGAAGATGAAGAGGAATGTGCCTTTCAAATCCGTAAGCTCATGTAGATCTTCAAGCGAAGTGTTGAATGAGGAGGATCATTTCAACTTTGATTATGAGTTTGAATCTTCTTATGAAGGCAAAGTACATTGCACATACTTGAAAATAATCATTGATATGGCAGCATTGGAGACTATGCTCATAGTCACTCTCCTCCACAACATTTCAAGGAAGTCACTCCTTGGGAAGTTCACAATGTTGAAGAATTGGTGACTATTCTCCCTCCGGAAAGCGAGAAGCCTTTTATAAACTGAGGGATGCCAAGGGAAGATCTAGATTGGGTAATGCAATTGTCTGAAGAGGAAGAAGCTACGCCCACAAGGATGCCAAAATATTATCCTTTGAAAATGCATAACTTAATGCACAAGCACATGATCCCTACTGAAGCAAATAAACAAAGGACTAAATTATTTGAAATGATGTGGTACCCAAAGGGTTCTCAAACCATTGGTAGAAGAAACAAGCACACTACCAGAGGCCTTGGGTTCATCCAAGATAATCGCCCACAAGAAGACGCCTGTTATCTTGAACATGAGTAAAAATTGAAAACGATAATGAAAATGAAGGTGACTTCTTTGAGATTAATCATGCAAATAATGAAGAAATAGGAGCCAAACTGGCACTTGAGGAGCTTGAGGATGGCGGGCAGGCAGCTACTAAGGATGAACTTAAAGAAAATAATCTAGAAACTGAGAAAGATCCTCGCTCAACGTTCATCAATGCCCTACTTCATGAAGATAAAGTGGAAAAATTGAAGATGCTACTTTATGAATTCAGGGACTGCTTTCCATGGACATATGAGATGGCTTATCTCGATGTGGTAGCTCATATTAGCAATCAAACCGAGATGCAACACCAAGCAAGCTCTAGAGAATGAGACTGAAATTGAAGAACAAGTGATTGCAGAAAACCAAGAAACTCATTGAAGCGGTTTCATTCGAGAAGAGAAGTATGCCAACTGGATAGCTAATGTTCTCCAGTGAAGAAGAAGAATGGTCAGGTTCATATCTGCATCGACTTAAGGGACTTAAATAAAGCATGCCCAAAGGATGACTTTTCGCTCCATGTATCAAAATTATTGGTGTACAACACTTCAAATCATGACATATTCTCATTTATGGACGGATTGTCAGGATATAATCAAATAAAAATGGCTCTTCTAGATGAAAAACTTACCTCATTTAGGACGCTAATCGATATATATTGCTACATAGTCATGCCCTTTGGCTTGAAGATTGCTGGGGCTACATACCAAAAGGCTATGACACCCATATTCGATGAGTTGATTCATCAAAAAGTAGAATGCTATGTTGACGACCTCGTTGTCAAAAGTATAGATCAAAAAGATCATCTTTACAACTTAAGATTCATTTTTGAAAGAATAAAAAAATATGATCTCAAGATGAATCCTCTCAAATGTGTCTTTGGAGTCTCCTCGGGGAAATTCCTCGGATATGTTGTGCATCGTAGAGGAATTGAAATTGATCCTAACAAAATTAAAGTAATAGTTGAAATTCCTCCTTCGAGGAGCCTTTGCCAATTCTGGTCCATGTAGGGACATTTTGCATTCATCATAAGATTTATATCAAATATGCCAAGCAGATGTCAACCCTTCGCAAAGTTGATGAAGAAGGACAATCCTTTCAAATGGGTCAAGGATTGTCAAGAGGCTTTCGACAGTATCAAGAAGTATTTGTTGAATCCGGCTATTCTTGCAAAGACCGATCCTGTGGAAGCCTCTCATTGTACAAAGACTAGAAATCTCTAGTGCTCGTTATAATATAAAGAAGAAGAAGAGAACATCTATACTACATTAAGGTTGATAGGAGAAAATGCACTATTCTCCAATTGAGAAGCATTGTTTGGCATTAATCTTTGCGTTCAAAAGCTACACCATTACATGTTATCTCATAAAATTACTCTCATCTCAAGGATCGAAGTTCTTGATGATAAGACCAACATTGATGCGCTGCACGATTTGTTCTTACAATTGACATTATATGTTCCCCGAAAGCGTGAAGGGGCAAATTCTAGCAGACTTTCTTCCTGCACACCCCATCCCAGATTCATTGCTCAATGATGATCTTCCTGATGAGCAGATTATGCATGTATATGAAAAGAAATAGTAACAAATATGAGAACTGTATTTTGATGGAGCTTCTTCCATCAAATATACTCACCCCTCAAATCTCCTAAAGGCTCAAGCTGGCATTGGCCTCATCTTAATTATACTATAGGGTAGTATAATGAGGCACTCCTACAAGTTAACCGATTAACCAACAACAAAGTGGAATATGAAGCATGGTGTTTGAGGAAGCCATCTCCATGGGAGTCCAAAATCTACAAGTTTATGGCGATTCTCAGCTCATCATTAATCAAGTGTTGGGTATCTACAAAATCAACAAGCTTGAATTGGCTCACTACCACAAACGAGTTCTCAAGCTTATGAAGCAAATTTCAAACATAATCATAACTCAAGTTTCTCGATGCAAGAATAACAAAGCTGATTGTCTGGCTAAGTTAGCTAAAGAAATAGAGAGTATGGACGATGATGATTTTATACTAATTAGTGTTTGCACTCGTCGAGTCGTAGAGCCAATAAATCTAAAATCCTTGTTGGAAGAGAGGTCATCAAATGCAAGTGAGGATGCAACTCATTGCTCTCACACTCTTACAAATTGCTCATCAAAATCAACAAGATGAGGTTTGAACTATTCAAGAGCAAGACCTCAATCAAGAAACTCCAATACCACAAAGTGAAATCCTCATGGGAAAGAGAAGGAAGATTGGAGACAACCCTTCATCGACTACTTTAAAGAAACCAAATTGCCAAATAATAAGCCAATGGCTACACAACTTGAGAAAAGGCTCCGACTATATGTTTATGTTGAAAATACCCTATATCATAGGTCCTTCGAACAGATGTGGCTGCGGTGCTTAGGGATAGAAGAAGCCAATAAAGTGATTGCTGAGATCCATGAAGGGCTCTGTGGCGCACACCAATCAGGTCCTAAAATGGTTTTTAAAATCAAAAGAATGGGATAATACTGGCCATCCATGGTAAAGGATTGTATCAATCATGCCAAGAGATTTCAAGAGTGTCAAGCTCACGGCAACATCATTCATTAGCCTCCAAACCCGTTGCACCCAACGATATCATCTTGGCCATTCGAATACTGAGGAATAGATATAATAAGACCAATTAACCTGCCATCATCAGCTGGTCATCGCTTCATCCTAGCAGCCACTGATTATTTCTCTAAATGGGTTGAAGCTGCTCCATTCAAGGAAGTCACATCCAAGCATGTGACCAACTTCTTCACCCATAATATTATCTACAGAATTGGTGTGCCACGCCGAATTATCTTAGATAATGGTTCAGCCTTCAAAATCACTAAAAAATCTTGATTTATTGATTTATAAGATTGATGGCGATACTCATCGATTTATAATTCAAGAGAAAATGGGTTAGTCGAGGCTTTCAACAAAACACTAATCAAGTTTCTTAGAAATATTCTCACAAAAAAATAAAAGGGAGTGGCATACTAAGCTTGTGGAAGCGCTATGGGCCTATCACATCACTTATAAAACACCTACAAGTCCACTCTACACTAGTGTGTTTGGAGTCTCACCGCTTGAAGTTGAACTACCCTCACTGAGTAGCCATTCAACACAATCTTACTCAAGAAGAGAATGTCTGCCGATGGAAGAGCTTGATTGACAAAGTTAGCTCCAAGCTCAAAGATAGATGTTTATCGAAAGCAAGGATGTCCAAGGATTCATTATATGGTGCATCCTTGAACTTTTAAGAAGGGGTGGTCTAGTCTTAAGAAGACCAATTATCCCCCACTGCAAAATTGGCGATAAATTTGAACCTAATTGGAAAGGGCCCTTCATCATTGAAAAGGTATATCACGGGGGAGCCTACCAACTCATTGATTTCAAAGGTGAAAGACCAATGTCACCAATCAGTCGATATATCTAAGAAGTATTATATATGAAGTGTAACCAAATGAATATCATACTTAAAACTTTCATAAGTTTTACTTGAAAATTTTCTTGTAATGCAAGAATGCATTTCTAAGGTAAAAAAATCCCCTTATTAGACAGGGGGCATTTTATATATTTTTAGGTCGACATCACGCCTAAGGCTGAAATCCCCAAATGAATGGTTATGATGATCAATATAAGCCTCATATGATCATTATAAGTATGAAAATGAAAAATAATTTTGACATCATCATACTTTTTGAAACATTGTAAAGATCCCTCTGTTAAACATGGGGCATCTTTTTAAAATTTTTATAGCAAAATATTAGGCTTTCTCCTGTGAGACAGGGGACCTCCTTTTGTATTTGGGTTGACATCACGGCTGAGGCCGAGATTCTCATATACATGTTCAAACAATGTCATCAAAATTTATAAGTCTCAAAGTCTTATTGGTTAGAAGGAGAGATTTTTAAATCTCAAAATTGCAATAAATCAAGTTGGAGATACATCATCCCACCATACATCAAATCTATGGCTCAAGTGGGTGCATAAGGTCAGGCTCGACATGCTCAAATATGATTGAGTTGTTGATAGGTCTACTTACTCAACATGCCATAAAGGTCGTAGTAAGGGATCCCCCATCTTGTTAGCTCGATGATAAATTCCTTCATCAATTGCTCAAGTCCAAGATTCAAGTGGGTGCATAAAGTCAGACTCAACACACCCAAATATAGCTGAGTTGCTGACAAGATCTTTACTCAATACATCACAAAGGCTATAGTAAAGGATTCTCCCACTTTATTAGTTCAAATACATGAGCGTCCAAATTTTCAAATCCTTCCAACTTGGTGAGTTTAAGTGGGCCAGACTAGGAGATCATTCCTAATGGTTGTAAGGTCATTTTTTAAAATTCAACAAAGAAAATCCTCACCCGAAAGGACATTAAGCTGAGTTTGGCATCAATGTGAAATGTAAAATCTTAATTCTTTCAACAAGTCATTGTAAGTAAAGGCGGAAAACTCTTCCTAGCAAGTCCAAGCAAAAAAGCAAAGGGAGGAATCCACCCCAATGTTCATACAAAGCCAAAGGTCGAACTAAATTGATGTCATCAACATGTCCATTACGCATAAAGCAGAGGGATGACTCTTGCCATTGACCCAACACACGCTCGAGGGCTTTTCAAACATCCTTCTATAAGCCCAGAAAGCTAGGCGTAATTTTGTATCACGACAAGTCTTTAAGATAATTCAAGATTTTCCTTGTCAAATCCATCAAGGCACAAAGTCGATGAAGGAAATATAAGATACAAATTCTTAAGATGAAGTAAATTTCAAAGTCATCCAATGATATTTCATTATCACACACAAATCTATAGCAAAATTAAAATGTGGCTAATATTTCATATTAGGCACAAACACTTTGCTTTTATTCATAGATATATGCAAGTTTATATGAAATACAACTCTGATATAGGAGTGAAACAATGAAGCATGGAGACTCCATTAACAAAGACAATAGATATAATCCATATCATAAAAGAAAGACAGATTAAAGAAAAGAAAATACATCAAGGTAAGTGAGATTGCAAGTCTCTGAGCCGGGACACAATGACAGTAAGAGACTCAAACTCTACTTCAGCAGTCTGCAAATCTTCCACAGCTTGATTGAGAGCAGCTTTGGCATCTACCATCACGTAATAACATGTTTGATATCACTGTTTCTATCTCTATATCAGTTGAGTCTATCTGTCATACTCTGCTGGAGATTTGTCTTACAAGATACTAAGCTCTTAAGTTCCCTCCAAAAACTTCTGATTTTAGCAATGATGCTATCAATATTTGCTCCAATATCAGTGGACCTGCTGCGAAGTCATCTCAGAGCTTCAGAACTCTTTTTAAACTCATCATGAGCAAGATCAACTACCTATTAGTCGACATGTAGCTCACAGCATAAAGCTCTAGTTTGAACTATGTTGAGGGCTTTCATATGTCGAACTAAGAACTCTGCCTCCTAGCACAACAACTCCTAGTATCGTAACTCCTTCTCATCGAACCCAAAATGAGCTAAGAAATCCAGTACAATATTAGCATCCTTTGTAAAGCATCCTAATGATACTGGTGAACTCAGATCCAATCTAGTGATCAGTTCTCTCAAGAAGTTTACATTATCATAATGAATGTGCTCATTACGTAAGTCGGCATATGATGGGCATCTATTGAGAATCTCTGATGAATAATCAGCCCCTTCATATGCTGCATGAAGGAAGCAAATATTAGAAATATTGTACGATGTGTGGGAAAAAATGATTAAGTGAATAAACTTGAATGAATGGTGAACCATACCTAGATCAAATGTCTCAACTGGAATTCGAACACGCTCAAATGGTGGAGTATCCGACGTTGCTATCATGTCAAGAGTCATTGGATTGTAAATAGGTGCATTAAAAGCCCCACTATGGGTTGAATCCTTTATTTCAGATGTTTCACCATGCCAAAAGCTAGAAAACAAGCCCATTTAAGGAACTAAGTCTGTGAAAGGAGCCTCAACAGTAGGAGTATGAATATCTGTCATGACTACATCAGACAGATCAATCCCAAAATCTTCATAAGTAATAGGTTCAACACTGATCGACACCCTAGGCCCAACAACGACTTCTTTAGGTGACAGAAGTCATCATGGGGTAGGGCTAGTATACAAATCTGCTGAAGCTCATGGAGGGTCCTCATGGCGAGGATGTCTATGTCTATAAGACAGAGATGGCACCTCAGTATGACTAGAGGAAGGTTCTCGAGTTTGCACTCGAGGAAGGGGAGTGCCTTCTCTCGCTATTTTTTTGGGTATCCTCTCTTTTGTTTGTTACAAGATAAGGAAGGAAGTAAATATTAAATGTCAAAGAGAGGTATTAAAAAAAAGGTTAAAACTAAAATGAAGAAATTAAGCATACCTCTACATCACTAGTGCTTTGTGAGTATACTCATGGGACTCTCAATAATCTCACTTGATGCTCATATTTGCGAGCGCCACGTTCCCTAAAGGTTGCGAAGGATAGTCTTACCCAAGTCAACTGAATGTAACTTACTCTTGTTTGACTGTTTGGTGGGGTTAAGCGGAATCTAGAGCCTCAGCGGTAGGTGTGTCCACATCATTGCGTATACATTCAAGTCTCCAAAGGCATCCTACTTGATTCACATCTACTATACCGGAAGAAGGGTAGCTCATCATAAGCATTGGCTTGAGAAAATCAAACTTCCTAGCAACCCTATTCGGGCGATATCCTCCTAAGGTCACTAACGACCAAAATGATAGTACAACCACCTATGATATAAACTGATGAAATACTCTGCAACTCGTGATGACCAACCCTTTTGAAGTAGAATAGACCTGTCTCGCGAGTCAACTACATCATCCATATTCATCTCCATTGCATTAACAAGTAAGCCACCCACATCCATTTAGTGCACAAGAGAAAATTTAGCAGCTACTAAATGAGGAGCAAAGAAAAAAGAGGTACCCATTCTCACTCTAAAGTGGAAGTTTCCTATGATAGTTGCATTACAATTGGATAATTTCTTTCAGAGAAATATTGAGAATACTCTAAGTTGTTGAATGCCCATCGTATATGGATGTGAACCTAAGCATAAAGATAATGCCAAGGTAGTGTCTCATCTGATGGACTAGGAGAGTCCACTTCTATGATAGTTATAAGAGCTTTGTATATTCTACAGAGAACTACCAAATCTATTGAAATACGCTCCTCACAAGAGATAAAACTGACAATTAACAAAGCACTAGCTCTGATAGACCCTTCTATAGTTGGAAGGACAACCACACATAACCATGTGGCCAAGAAACCTGCTAAGAAGAGGTCTTCATCTACACCAAAAAAAAAACCTAGAGATGCATATCCAACCTCTGTAAATGGCTCAACAAGTTCCTCAATCAATTCACCATCGTGAGTCACATCAAATTTAAAAGGATCATGTAAAGAAACAATAAGCTGACTAAATTGTCTTCCTTATTGAAGCCATGAATCCAAGTGTCCATCGAAATAGTTGTTTCGAAGCATGTAGATAGTCTAGCCATCCTATGGATCTATCGATAATGGCTTAAAATCTTTGGAAATACAATTGGCAGAATCAACTCACCTTGCCTATTCTCGTCTGTAGAGTGTTCTCTACAAAAAAGTTTTTCATCAGGTGGAATACATTCATCGTACTGACGACCATAGATTAGTAGTCCAGATACAGCTTGTAGCTCCCATAAAGTAATAGTCAACTCTTCTAGCCCAATCCAACAAGTGCTGTGAATCCCAAAATTTCCACCTTCAGCGGAGGAATTCTCTCAATACTAAAGATAGAAGCATACATAACTTCATAAACTCCGACTCTCTTTAAGATATCTTTTGTGCCATCAATACATACAATCGATATACCAGGTGGGTTAGGTGGCTTCCCAAATTAGAATCCGAGACCCTCTAAGCATATTGTAGTTGGCGATGACCAAGTAATCTTGTTGTCAGGTTGGTTCCACAATATCAACCGGCTCTAAAATGTCACACATTCCATAGACTTGATCAACATTGCCCTCAAGTGGGTTGAATTCACCACACTTAAGAGTAGTCACCCAACTCAGCTCTCTATAAATGGAAGAATCGAGCTCACATGTTGGTAGCAAAATGATCTTATGAAGAAGTTACCATAGATTCTGACCCTTAGCATTTCTTCATGTTGTTCTAATCTATCATCAATTTCAATAACTCCCTGAGGATCGTGGTCATCTATCATAGCCCAAATGACTTCTTCTTGGGCTCATCAATATGGCGCCTTAAACTAACATTTCCAATAAACATATTAAAGAAGAAGAGAGAAATCAAATTATAAAATATAAGCAAACAAAAATATAGCTAAAAAAAGGGGGCCATGAATATATTCAAAGTATACAAAAAAAAGGGAAAGTTGATAATAAAAAAGGACATTTCTAAGAGCTAATGCATAGCCAAATCTTCATAAAACTAATGTTGATATTTCAATAGCTTATTAACTAAAGATCTCACATGTGCCATATAAAGAATCTCCTAGCGATCTGTTGGTCGGCCAACTTGCAACAAATATGTCTCGTCGAGATGCACAACATATTTGTTGGGGGACATTTGTTAACCCACATTTACTTCACAACTCAAATTAACTGAATATGACTAGATCGATGAGCTATAAACGATACATTGTATGAATCGAGCTAAGGATAACTTGAGTACTTTTAAATTTGCTTAAATATCATTTACCCATAAAACAAAAAAAAAATTACAAATTAATTCAAATTGTTAAATTTACCAAAACAAAGTAACAAATAGTAATGATAATATTACTCTAGTTGTTGCATAAAATAAATGAAAATATTTAATTACACAGTTAATGACACCAATTTGATATTTATCATAAATGGAAATTTAAGTGTGATAATGAATATTAAATTACAATCTCTTAATTTAAAATTAAGTTCTATAATATTTAAATTTAAAATAAGATTATTTGTTAATTAGAATATATATATATATATATATATATATATATATATATATATATATATATATATATATATATATATATATATATATATATATTACAAATTCAATTATTTGTTAATAAAAAGGAGAATGTGAAAGATGTCAAATAATTTTGGCAAAATAAGATTATATTCCTTTCTTATAATTAGATGAAATTAATGTTTGAAATTTTGCTTGATCATTTAAAATAAAATTAGATATATTTGATTTACGATCCTTCAAATTTTTTTAAAAAAATTGGAAAAAGAGAAGTTTTATTCATAAAAAAGGAAATAATAAAATAAAATATCAACACATGAATGAAAGTTTAAATATTTGTCTTGCTCCTCCCATTCAATTCTATCATCTATATTTAGTTCAATTCCATCATCTATATTTAGTAAGAAAAAGATAAAAGAAAAAATCATTATAAATATAATGAAAAGCATAAAATTATGGAATCCATCCTGTATTAGCATTATATATATAATGTAATTCAAAGTGGAGTAAATAAAATAAAAATAAGTTTATATAGATCAAATTCTTGATTTATATTAAGGCTTCAAATTCACAAGTTACCTTTATATGTTAATATTGAGATTGGTTTTACCAATATACATATCAAGGTGTCAGCCACTTCTAGTCTTATATTAGGGCAGTGCATGGTTTGATGTTTGCTTTTGATTTGTGATGTAATATTTTAGTCTGAAAATTAGGGTGTATGTGTGTAGACTGAATGGTAAGACCTTCTTAGTCTAATCATTATCTTCTACAAGGAATTATGCTTAAATATAATAAAAATATAATACTTTTTTTTTGTTCCTCCATAAGCATAATCCAATAAATTAGTTGGATACCATTTTGCATAAGTCTAATATATATGCTTGGGATTGTTTAGTTTTATTTAACTAATCTCCATTTTATAGGTGTTAGTTAGATTTACTCTTTCCCATTTTCATGTAATTATCAGATTTGGAATGAATGTTATGTTTTAAGATGACATGGTCATTATGTCTTATGTACCATGTCTTTTGCTTAAATTCCAACCAACCAAAAGAAAGAACAAAGAACACGAACAAGAAGAAAAGAAGAAATGAAGTGAAGAATAGATAACATGAATTCTTAATTGTAATTCATTTGTAATTGGGTTGTAAGGGTAGAGCTCACTACCCAATTTATTTTCTTTAGGTGGAGCTAATCATAAGGCCTCTTATTCTTTAAGCTAGCTTTATAAATTGATTAATGTTTGTTTAGCTTGTGCATTAAGATGCCATATTTTCTAGTTTCTTCCTGATGTATGATAGATAATGATTAGGCTCTTAGAAAAATAAATTTTCTATCTAATTAATCAACTCAAAACTAAAATTAATAACTCATAACCTCAAAATTTATAAAATCATAAAAGAATGCATTTGGATATTGTACTCTTTCTCCATCATGCATAAAAGCATATTATTTCCTCTTGATTTTCTTCCCCTGTACTTAGCTTGGCCCATAATCCAATTTCCCATGCATTAGGCATATGAATCCAATGCCAAATCTTCAAAAGTAAAATTAAAATATAATAAAGTTTGCATTACGTTTAGGTCATTAAATCATGCTTTATATGATCTGATCTCTTAGGGAGTGTGTTTAAGGACTTAGCCTCTTTCTAAATAAATAATAGTTTAGTTATCTTGCAAAAGCATATGACTTGCCTACATGTATTTAAAATCATAGGAGGTTAGTTTCCACCTACTTGTAAGTCCAAATGGGTGGTTTATCCTCTCTTGTGGAAAACTAAATACTCATTTTTCATTTTAGATTTAGGTCATTCTTTGGCCCTCAAATCCTAGATTTAGGTTGAGAGGTGCTACTTCCATGTGCTTATGGGCATAAATCCTCACCTCATAGGCATTTCCACAATCTTGTATCATGGAATTATAAGTCTTAGATTTCTATTAAAAATTCAACTTGAATAAATAAATCATTTTAATTTCAAAAATATAAAGCCCAACCATAGGATAGTTTGGGATGCTTACTAGTCTTTCTAGTATCTAAGCATCCCTACTTATCTTGATGATAATAACTCCTCTATCAATCCACGATCTTATAAAATAAACCAATTGATTGATAGTCATATCTTTGAAATCTTTGGATAATGATCATTTACCTTGTCGAGTATTCTAGGAATTATGTTCCTTAGGATGTAATTAACTATGATTTCTCCATGAGCTACAACCCGATTTAAAATAAACCCTACTTTACTTTTCCATGTAAAGTAGAAGAATCTATTACATAAAGACCCATAGTCCTTATCCTTATTGTGGTGATTAAGTCCATCTAGGAGTGACTTCTATCTTCAATAGTACACTTTTCCCAAAGATCATCACCTTAAGAATATCTAGATCTATTGTCCCTAAAGGCATATATTCTTGTCTTCATTCATTCTTTTCTCAAATGGATGAAGGCAAATATTTTTACCATAATCTGACTCCATGGTTTTCTCTCTCCATCTTTGGTCAATGATCATTGTCACCAAGTATCGATAGTGGGTTTGTATTTTATATAAATCTGAGACTATCTTTCTTTTTTGTTGGCACTTAGCTCATTTCATCCTTAACAATAGCCAACATCCTTTATTTTAGGACCTCATTCTGTAGGCCTTAAAAATTCAAAGAAAACAAAATTTAATAAAATTAAAATAACTAAAGACTTCCTCTTACAATTTCAATGGTAAGATTTCATTCAAAATAAAAAATAAATCTCTAAAAATAATAATTTCCAAAAAGCACTTTTTCAAAATGCACAAGAATTTTTCACAAATCAAGCCTCATCTAACCATCTTCATAATTGTTATATGTGGGATCTTTTTCAAAGTATAAAGTCCAAAAAACATCTTTTAAAAGAAAATTCCAAAATCGTATTATTAAAAAGCACAAATGAATATCTTTACTCAATTTATTGATAGATTTCATTTTCAAAATAAAATCAATCAAATTTTCAAAATAAAATAACAATCATCATTTTCAACAAAAGCAATATCAATCATATTTTCCAAAAGCACCAAATGAACATCTTCATTCAATTTATTGAATGAAGATTTCATTTTTAACAAAAGAAAAATTAACAATCATATCTTCCAAAAGCACCAAACAAACATCTCCATTCAATTTATTGAATGAAGATTTCATTCTCAACAAAAATAAAATTAACAATCATATCTTCCAAAAGCTCCAAATGAACATCTTCATTCAATTTATTAAATGAAGATTTCATTTTCAACAAAAACAAAATTAACAACCATATCCTCCAAAAGCACCAAATGAACAATTTCATTCAATTTATTGAATGAAGATTTTATTTTCAATAAAAATGAAAGCAACAATCATTTCCAAAATCAACAATCATATTTTCAAAAGCATGAACATATTCATTCAACTTGTTGAATGATTTCATTTTCAAAAAACAAAATTGAAAATAAATAACCATCTTTCAAAGATAAAATAACATTTGGATCTTTCATTTAGCATACCAAATTTGCTAAGTGATGATCCACTTTCAAAATCAAAAATCAAAATTCAAACAATACTCATCTTTCATTTAGCCTAAATTTCTAAGTGAATCCACTTTTCAAAAAATCACAAAACATGAAACACATTTGGATTTCCTTAGCATACCTAAATTTGCTAAGAATCTCTTTTCAAAAAAAGATTCAAACCATGAATCACATTTGGATTTCCTATTTAGCATACCTAAATTTCTAAGTAGAAATCTTCTTTCCAAAAAAAAAAAAGAATAAAATAAATCATATTTGGATTTCCTTAGCATACCTAAATTTGCTCAGAATCCTCTTTTCAAACAAAATCAAAACATGAAACACATTTTATTTCCTATTTTTCATACCTAAATTTCTAAGTAAAATTCCTCTTTTCAAAATCAAAAGATCTAAAGAAAAACGTTTGGACTCTTCATTTATACCAAAATTTGCTAAGTGAAGATTCCATTTTCAAATTCACATGATTCACAAAAAAATAAGCAAAAGAAGAAGAAAATTAATTTCAAACACCTCACCTAGCATACTTAAGTTTGCTAAGTGAGTAAATCTCCAAAAATCACAAATCAAAACACAAAAATCAAATGACCCTTTACTTTAACATACCCAAATTTGTTAAATAAAGGGTCCTCAAAATCAAAATCTTATTCAAATATGAACCTATGGAAGCATCAATTTCCTCAAAAATATTTGAACCCATTTTTCAACACACACAAATTTGTTGGGAAAGGATTATACATTCAAAACAAAATCCCTTTTTCAATCAATCTCAAAATCTCTCTTCCAAATTCGTTTGAGCACCGCTTAACACTTTCAAATTGTTGAGTGTGGGTTCAAATTCTATACTCAAATTCAAAAAATCTACAAAGAAATCAAGTTTGTTTTCAACATTGCGACTTTAGTCCTTAGTCGGTTCATTTTGATTGATTCATTTCAATGGTAGCACAAAAGTATGTCTTCAAATTTCCTCATGGAAGGATTTGGCCTTAGATCAGGCCAACTCCCATGCCGACTATTTCCACCTCATCCACTTTGGTCGAAGCTTTGAGGGGGCTTAGATTACATGTGAGGGGACCACCCTCACGATTGTCAATAAGAGCATGGTGACTGGACAGAAATGATCATCCGGGTTGAGATACCATTAGATTTAGAGATTCCCTCATTGAAGAGGAAGGTTGTGGTAATGCCCACAATACGATGTAGTGCCAGGCCGGTCTTATTTCCCCTTACCCTAGTGGGCTAGCACCACACATTAGCACCTTCAAAGGGGAAGGATCCCCGATTGTGTCTCTTTGCCTTCAAGATTGGGTATAGTTCCCACGCTGCTCAACCTACCAGAACTCAGTGAAGAAATAAGAACCACGTGATCAAGCAGTATCAAACTCACATAGCGAGGCAATTGGAGGTAGTTTCTCAAGCTATCATGGAGGAGTCACCTAGAGTAGGGCCTCCTTTCATTATGGAGAACAAGTTTCACCCCCTCTCTGGCACTAATAGAGAGGATGTTAGGAGGATTTCTGCATCACCTCAGCAATTCATTTTTAGGCTTCTATCAGTGGGAGGAGGAGGTCGTGCGTTAGCATGAGGACAGTTCTTTTCCGAGTTGATGGAGCCTACGAACGATTAGAGTATGGGCTCAATTTGATTTTATATCAGTTATTCTCCACAGTGTGGGTAGATAGATTAGGCTGGAGAGGACCAGGGAGGCCCGTACATCAGTTCATATCACTAGCGGGAGCCGAGATCTGACAGCGGTCGGTGGCCTCGCACTTGTGACTTTAGTTGGTGCTACTATGTCGATCACCGACAACATTTTATTAACAAGGGCTACCCATCACAGGAGAGAATATCCTATTCATAGAGAGTCGGTGGTGCCTCCACACCGCTTCCTTCCACCATCTCAACATGTTCCAAAGCATCACCATTCGGTAAAGGCCATGAAGGCCGCATCTGGGGGGAAGAGGACCCGGTCGGTGATCTGGCTGTGACCAATAGATCTCGTTCCATCTACACCACCTACTGTGGCGATGTCGAGCTCACCTGCTCAACCTTCTACCCCAGTTGTGGTGCGGAAGGAATGGCAACCTCAGAGTATCGTAGTCATCCCATCACCACCACCACCTCAGCAGGCTATGGAGGTAGCAGTAGTCGAAGGAGCAGGAGATAGTTCAGTTTCCCCATGACTGTCGATCCTCCTAGGAGTATTACTCCATCCACATCCAGTGGTAGCCAGGAGCATCTTTCTTCCAGTGAGCGTAGCCCTCATAGCGTTAGCTCTCCAATAGCAGCAGAGGTTAGATGCATTTTGATTCATGATAGTGATCATATTATCAATCAGCCTCGATCTTTTGTACCTATTTAGTTAGACCGATCCCTAGATAACATTATGGCTTAGTATCTAGTGGAGAAGCAAGAGATCTTAGGATATGTCTGGTCTGATTTAGAGGATGAGAAGATCATCTTTGATCCTAACGAGGATGATCTATTAGAAGATTTAGAAGGAGTTCACATGGTAGACACCAGGGGTTCTCTTCTACAAGATTAACAGACTTTAGAAGGTGATGTGGATGAGCAGGAAGACATAGCCTACTCGACCCAACACCTCCATCAGCAACTAAAAAAAAGATGAACAAATAGATGGGATGGGGAAGCATCTTGAGGATTTGCTAGCAATAGTCTTGGCACTTCAGAACAAAGCCCTAGCAGCTCATCCTACTATAGCAGAGACTAGTCAGCCAGAGTTAGTGCATGTCTTGGATCCAGCCAAGTCATTACCCTCAGTAGAGTAGGGAAGCACCGGTGTATAAGAAGGTAGTGGATAGTCCCTCCATATAGTAAAAGAACATTAAAATCATGATTGAGTAACAAGTCAGAGAAGCGTTGGCTCATGCCCGAGGAGGATCATCGATTCTAAAAGGTAGACCCTACCCAGAGGATTTTGATGTCATCCAGTATCCTAAGGATTTTATGTCACCTTCTTTCAAGAGCTTCGATGGCAGAAGGAACCCAAGGTAATACATAGCACATTTCAGGGCCAATTATTGCAATGCCGGTGGCAGTAATGCTTTACTCTTCCATCTCTTTATCAATAGCTTAGCAGGCATAGCCTTTGATTAGTACACTAAACTTCTCAATAGTTCAGTGAAGATATTAGCTGAGTTGGAGAAACTCTTCATCAAAAGGTTTGTTGGAGCTCAACAAAGGGTGACTCTAGGCAATCTCGTTATGGCTCAACAACACCATGGTGAGTCCCTCATTGATTATATTCTCTGATGGCATAATTTGAGTATGAAATGTGAACCACAGTTATCTGAATAGCATGCCATTGAGATTCTACTTAAGAATATCCATGGCCCGGTCGCCTTTATGCTCAAAAGTTTCACCATCAAAACATTTGAAAAGCTAATGAACAAGGTGGCTAGCTTACAAGGAGAAGCCAAATAGTTGTCTTTTCTTGATCAATCAATAAAGATAAAGCTGCAAAAAGCTTATGAGAAGAAACCGAGGCGTGATAGCGGTATACAAGAGGAAGTAACAAAAGAGAGATACCAGCCATCACTTCTCACCGCCATAGTAGCCTCCATGGCACTGCAGCCTCCTCCTGACCATATCCAAGCGGTACATACCGCCAGTGGTATGATCCACTACTCTTATGGATAAACTAAACAAACCATATTCATTTAAGAGGGTCAGGAAGATCTTTAAGAATATCTTAAAGAAACTTGATTTTCTACCAATCTAGAAGGCTGAAGTGGCAAAGAGCAATGATCCTAACTTTTGCCCCTACCACATGCTAGGTCATGTTATAGATGCTTTACAATCAAGGACTGACTTGAACATAGTTTCAAGACTAGTGCTATAGTTATCCCAAAGGAATGCCTTGTGGAACAACCATCTAGTTCCATTAGGGTAATCCTTGAGGATTCCTGCGATCCTTCCAAAACCAAAGAAGATTGGGACATCGCCTTATCTTGTATCTCTAAGAAGATTGTGTCCAAAATCAAGAAACTTTCCTTGCAGGTGCATGAGGCAGCTCAAACCTCCTACATCAATGAAGGTTTGCAAGTTGTCCGACTTAGGGAAGGTAGGTGCTCAGCAGCAACAGCGGCCTAGGCCAGCCCGGGATAGCCAAGCAGTGCAACCACCGATCAAATCCAGCCTCTAGGCCACTATCACAACTACAACATCAGTGAGCACCTTTACTTCAGCTAGCTCTTCCTTAAGTAGACATCTTGTATCAGCAAATGAGAGAATCAAATCCCTCACCCGTCTTACTCAACTTGACTTCTATTATATACCTCTTTCAAAATCCAAGAAATCAAGGAATAAAGCTAGTTTGAATTATATCATGTCGCCGGTGGGTTGTCTAATTCTATTCTTTTAGAAAACTCTTCAAGTCTAAATAATAATTATAACAACTTCGATCATCCTCTTTCTAATTCAGAGTTGTACTTCCCTTCTTTGAATAATACGGGTTCACCTCTTGAGATAGAGTTGGAATCATCTGATTCTAAGGGTTCCATAGGAGAACATGTAGGTGTGCCTGACGAATAGGTAGAACTTTCCACTAACTTGCCACAAGAGATCACCGAAGTCAACCTCCATAGTGGCAAGGTTCTACCTCCTAAGGCAACACCTCAAGATAGAGGAAAATAAGTCATTGGTTCAGATGATCGAGAAGCCCCTCCACAGGATGCTCCACCCTTAGATATGCTTGTGGAAGATCAGCCTAGAGTGGATTATAATGTCCTCTCTCACCTAAGAAAGTTGTCATCTAAGCTAAGCATATAAGATGCCCTTGTCTTATCCAAAGAGATGAGGAAGTCATTAATCAAGGCTCTTCTTGATCCTAAAATATTCTTAGCTCAGTTGATCGTTGCTGGAGAGGAGGCACATTATTCTAGAGAAGCCCAAGGAGTCACTTTCATAGATGAAGACCTTCTTCTAGGAGACATAGAGCACAATCGTCCCCTCTACATTACAATGGACATAGGCAAACTCAGACTCTCTTGGGTTCTTATTGATCAATGTGTATAGGTGAACATTTCTAAAGACCCTTGCCTACTTAAGGATCAACATCTTCACACTCCAAGGAGATCAGATGATGTTGAGAGGATTTAATGAACAAGGCGAGAGGGCTTTAGGTTCCATAGTGTTACCTTTGGAGATAGGAGAATGGAATACTAAAGCCAAGTTTTATATAACTGATTTGAATACTTCATTCACTACTTTGCTCGGCAAGCCTTAGATACATTAGAATAAGATGATTCCACCCTCCCTCCATCAATGCATCAAGTTCAGAAATGATGAAATCGAGTACTGTGTCAAAGGTGATGAAAAGCCATTTTCAGTCAGGGAGGTTGAGATATATGAAGATGTGACCTATTATCTTCCTCAAAACACCTTTACTTGTGAACCTGGTCAAAAATTAAATGCAAAAGAAAAAGAAGAAAAAGAAAGAGGAAAATAAAAAGAAAGAGAAAAGAAAAATGAAAGTTCAAATGAACGAGAAAAGGACATTGAAGAAGAAGTAGAGCTGCATATCACATTTCACCCATAGTTTATTTCATCATATGAACATGCGGGTAGGATGACTCGACCTCCACCGTGTAGAGATAGAGGAAAAATAGAGGTTAGAGGTGGAAGACCCTAGTTGGACCAGAGGTTATGTTCTAGTTTATAAGAGTACCCCTATTATTCACATAGACTAGGAATCTAGGTCGGAGGATGAGTCTCATATGATTAGTATACCAGCCAACCCTCTCGGTTTCATTGGAGGTGACACTAGACAAAGGATAAAAAAAGCAAGCCTCCAGACAGCAAACAATGTATTCAAATCAAATTTATGTTAAACTATCAGACAACGGTTGGGAACTTTAACTCTAACCTCACTTTCATCTCAAAAAGTTGAAGGTTTAGTAGTTAAGGAAGCCCCTAAGTCTTCCATTGATGCGAAGTCAAAGAGATTCCTATTGGGATCATCATCCTCAAGTCCAAAAGTTGATGTAGAACTTGAGGATGATTCAAATAAGGAATTAATGAAATTACCTTTTGATTGGTACTCACCTTGTGTTCTTAATCTTGAAAAGAAGGGTTTAATTACTTATACATGGTCTAAGCACAAGTCAGAATACTTCAAAAAGTTGTTGAATAATATAGGTAGGGATGCACAATCAAGATCAGGACTAGGATTCGATATAGTGGATCTAGTTACTGACGACGATTACTTCTTAGTTGTTACCAATCATTTGGAGTCTGATAGATTCTTCTCAAACAACACTAACTCTTATGAGAAAGTATGTTTAGAAACTTCAGATGATCCAGATGATCTCTAAATCAAAGATGCACCTCCATAATTTAAAGAGAAGATCCATTCAATAATTAACAAGCTTAAAGAAATCAACCTCGGGATAGAAGAATCCACCGACATACATCGCCATGTTGAATGAAGAAGAAACCAATGACTTAGTTAGGCTATTGATTGAGTTTAAAGACTGTTTTGCATAGAGTTATGAAGAGATGCCAGGATTATCTCCTATCGTAGTAGTCCACAAACTAGCAATAGATCTGAACGTCAATCCTATCAAGCAAGCTCCTAGACGCATGCGATTAGAAATTGAATAACAGGTCATTTCTGAAGTCAAGAAATTGATCGATGCTAATTTCATCAGAGAAGAAAAATACTCTACCTGATTAGCCAGTGTCATACCAGTTAAGAAGAAGAACGGTCAAATTCATATATGTGTCAATTTTAGGGACTTGAACAAGGCATGTCCTAAGGATGACTTTCTCTTCCTATACCATTAATGGTGGACGTGACCTCACTTTGGAGTGAGCTTTCAACTTCTTCATTCTAGGTGCAAGGACTTCTCTAGACATTAAGAGTTCTTTAGTCTTAAGACACTTCTAGTGATTAGAACACTTAACCTAATTCTAAAGACTTAGAAGAGTTAGTCATAGGAATGGGTTATGTCTTAGGGGGTACTATGAAAACTTGCCTACCCTTTAGCTTGAACCAAATAGTTACTTCTTTCTCTTAAGTCAACTTAAAATTCAAATCAACTTTAGATTCAATTCAACTTCAAAATTAAATCAACTTCATATTCAAACCAACTTCAAATTCAAATCAATCTCAAATTCAAATCAACTTTAAATTCAAATCAATTCCAAATTTTTCAAAGCCAATTTCAAATCAATTCCAAATTCAAACCAATTCAAATTAATTTCAAATCCAAATCATCAATCAATTTCAAATTAAATGATTAAAACCTATGATTGAATTCAAATCCCAAAATCTTTCCTAAACCCTTTGATTTAATCTTATGGACTTAGCCCAAATTCCAAATTTAAATTACTCTAAACTCAGAAGACTTTCACATAACCCATTTATATTCTCATTTATATTCACAAATATAAATGAAATATAAATTCAAATAATAAAAACCAATTTAAAACCCAAATCCAAATTAAACCAAAATCCAATTTGTGTCTTTTCAAGTCAAAGTCTTGAACTTAACTAAATCAAACTCAAATCAATCCAAACCCTTGGATATTATTCATGATTCAATCAACCCTTCAATCACACACCAAATATAAACACAAACTTCAATCATCGAATCAAAATCAACCTAACCCAAGTCAAACCCATATTCACCCTTTTGACTTGAAATTATCAAATGAATCAAAACCCATTTGACTCTAAATCACTTGCAAATGAATTTATATTTCAATCACAAGTCCATATGTGAGTTCAACCAAACTTGAATCAAGCCTTGATCAAGCCAACTAAACCCAATTAGCTCACTTGACCCAAAGTGGCCAATTTGACCTACATGATCTAAAATTCAATTCAATCAAATCAAAGTAAATTAATCTAATCCAAACTTCATGTCATGTTGATCATCATAGGTTAATTAATTATCATAATTGGGTCAAACCAAGTCACCTAGCTCGTGACCAAGTCAACCATTTAACCCATATGAACCCAAACTAGCCAAATTGTAACCTAAACCAAATTGATTGCAACCAAAATTGATCAAGTCAACCAATGGCTCAAGTTAATTCTAAATTGATTATTAAACTTGACTAAAGTCTCAATTAATCCAATTTGATCAATTGGTCAACCTAACTCAACTTAGCCTAATTTAACCTTAATAGGTCAAATCAACCTAAAACCTAATCAAATCCAAATTGAACTTAACCAAAGGCTATAATATATTCCAAATGATCAACCAAGCCTAAACTAAGCCATGATTCAAGCCAATTTGATCAATTGAGTCAAATTGGTCAACATAGCCAGACCTAAAGAATCAAATTGGCCAAAATCAAATTAAATAAATTAAACCAAATTGATTGAAACCAATTGAACCAATGCAACCCAAATGGTCATTTAAACTTGACCCAACTTGGTTTTAATTTGACCAATTGGTCAACTTAACCCATTTTGACCCAAATTAAACCAAATGGACTTCAAATGAAATGAAATTTGGTCCAACTTACTTTTGAATCATTTCAAATATGCTCAAATAAAATTCAATGCTAAATGACCACTTTGCCCTTGGGTCAAGGGCATCCCATGAGAAAAGACACTTTCCTAAGTGGTCATTTCTCTTTGATCACTTGGCACTCATCCATTGGTCTACATAGGCACCAAGGACATTGAATTCGACCTGGTTATTTAGCCATGACTCATGGGGAATGAAATCACCTCACCTCTCCCATTAGAACACTTGGCATGAAGGTTTCTCACCTCCGCTTGGCTAGGACACCCAATTTTCCTTCATGGCAACCACTTTCTATGCCTTAGCCAACCAAAATAGCCACCTAGGATGATTCTCTTCCATTCCCAACCACCCTAAGCCAAATGACAATGCTATGGAGCCAAAAATTTAAAGTAAAGAGAGATTTTTGGCCACTTTTTAAATCAAGGCATTAGAGGCTGAAGAACTCTTCCATTTCCCTCATTCTCCTTCTCCTAGAGCTCCCAAACCCATTAGTTATCATCCCCACTTCATTTTGAGTAAAATACCCAAAATGAAGTGGATTTAATGAAAACAATGATTACGGGAAACATTATTATGATGTGAAGGCTAAGATCCAAACTCATTCCAAGGCCTCTTCCCCACTCAATAGTGTGCTGGGTCATCAGCTCCAAAATCATCCGTGAGGTAACTTTCAAAACCATATCTTGGATCCTTCACTTGTGATATTTTTCTGCGTAATTTTTAGGAATTTACCCTAGATAATTTTGCATTATTATTTTATATCATCCCAATTAAAAAATAGAAGCTTTTCGATGTGAATCGATGTGAAAATGAGTCCATTAGGACAAGCTACCTTCAGTTTCCACTATTCCCACAGATTGCAGCCCATGATCACATAGTTTGTGCGATTGGATGGCTCATCGCTGATCACGCTGATCAGCCTTCAGATCACACGATCTGAGACCATTAATCATGATCGACGCCCAAATCAAACTGCGATCACGTCAAATCGACATGGATTCCCACTCATTGTGACGCTGATGTCAGCGGCACCCACGTACCACATCAATCGCTGGCCACATGGACGCATTGCCACATCAATGTCGCACGCAGAGCTGACAATGTTAAGTAGAAAAATTGGATTTTTTTTTATTTACAAAATTACTTGAATCACCTAAAACTTCAAAAATTTATAGAAAATAAAATTCTTAACAAAAATTTACAAAAAAAAAAAGGCTCGTTGGATCTATCTTTATGAGAGGAATCCAACAAATTCAAAATTCTCAAATTTCACTAATTATTCTGAGCTTAATTTGAGTTTTAGTAAAAATCAAATTTTATTAATTAAACAAAAAATACATGTGAGATTAACTTGAAACCAATTAATCATTTATGAGCTAATTAGGCCCCTTTCTTTCTCTTAGATCATTGCAAATTTAATTTTCATATGGCTACATATCATATTAGCTCATGATTATTTAATCAATTAACTTAAGGTAATATAGGTAAGGTTTAATTAATTCATTTAATTCATACCTTAACCTAATTAAGCCATAAATTACTTAATTACCTTCTCATTAAACCAAAATTAACTTACACATGTGGAATGAGATTAGGACCAGCAAACCTCTCTCATTTCACTTAACTCAAACCAAACATAAAGATAAAATATCCTTAAAAGAACTTTGGTTTGTTTTAAAAAGCCTTATTTAGTATGATTATTTTTAGGAATTAAGGGTTTGTTTGATACACACTGGTGAATCCACCAAAAGAAGCCGGTGGAAGCTATTCCTTATGATTTTATTTGAAAACTCGCTTTAGAATCCTTATAATTATTTATACAGAAATGACTAAAATGTCCCTATGGTCATATGAGCTGAATAATTTTAAATAGAATAAATAATATTAAACATAATGAAAAAATAGGATAATTGATACTCATATATAGTCAGTCAACTATATTACAGTAAGAGATTATACATTACTTAATAAGTAACACTAATATTAAAAATAGAAGTACAACAACAAGTGCGATCAGAATATGAAGCCTACTATCCTGCTGATCAAATCTCTTCAAAAAATTTTCTCTGTATACCTCCAAGCATGATCATGCTTTGAAGTGTCACCCTCATATTCATCAACCCATCAAATAATTGCAATCATCTCAGTGATTTCTTAAAACTCAAAAATCTTCTACCATAATTTCATTTACAAGAAAGAAGAAGGTGAATTGCATTTAACTATTGAAGCATGAACAAATAGCCATAATAAGCAAAAAAAATCTACCAAAGTAAATGGAAAAAGTAACAAGAGCGACAAAAGGCTCTGTCTCAATCAAAGAAAACCTTTCACAAGGGGAAACTATATAGATGAGCATCCAACTTCCAAAGAAGGGTTACAATCACCTATGAAGCTACCAACTAAGAAAAAGTAAGGGGGAACATCCTAGCCATCACAGCCCATTTACATGTTTTATAGCCCTCAGCCACAGCACAATCCAACTCAACAAACATTTACCATCACATATAAGACTAATTCCCATAACAAACATCATAGTTGATAATCATCATATCAATGAGAGTCATGCTTACCATTAAAATTAATATTATCACCCATTATAGACATCAAATGTGGCTTGGGCTTATGATATCAAATATGGTCTGGGCTTCAAGGCAATTAGGAGAATATAAAATGTAACACCATCAAACTATGGATAAACTTAGAGAGAATAACTCACTTTGGTTTGATTTCATGCTGAAGAAATACTGCATTAACTCACATTAATGACTCTAAAAAGGAATATACACATCTTCATTCAATGCAATTTTTAGAAAATGCATATTGTTATTGATTAGGTCCATTGGAAGAATAATGCAATGACCACTCAACTGCTCTTGCATACATAATATATTACATTTAATGTGTGATATATAAAATAATAAATAATATCATGTAGACAAATATAGCTCAAATACAAGAACGTTAGGAATATCCATCTATATATCTCATAATTTCTCTCAAGATATGCTTATTCAAAAAAATAAAACTGCCATTTACATATAAGTAATGAATACTAATATTCTTATAGGCCTAATGTTGTGAGATCTAAGGCTGAGAACAAGCAAATGAGGAACTTAGAGAACACAAATACCAAATACCAAAGAATCAACTCTGAACTCCCTAATTGGAACCTTATATTATAGTAGAAATCTCCCATGATACCATTAAAATCAACTCCACACTCCCAACCCAATACCAAAAATAGCTTCCCAGTGAGAACAAAAATGCCAAAGAAGGACACTGAATTATGAATCAACCACCAAAGTCTCCAGCTAACCAAAAGGGCAAAGACATAAGAAACAAATCTCCAATCAAAATGATCCAACAGCAAAAGCATAACCACCTCCACTACGAAATAAATCAGTTGCGGCCACTAGCCAACAACCAAGCCAAATGGGATACAACATAGCCACATCGAGAGAAACCTAATTGGAACCAAAATATTATAAAATCAACACTTTGACTAAAAAAAGGATATGTAAAACATATAATAAAAAATCAACACTCACGAAGCACCAAATGCTCAAAGGTAAAATTGAAATAGAAAATGGAAGCCGCAGAAGAGAAAAGAGAGGGGGAAATGGAAGGAAGGAGATCCGGACTCTGATTCATCGATGCCCTGGTAAAGAGAAGGAGGAGATCAAATTAACAAGATGAGATCTGTAAAGCATGGGAGAATAGAAAGACCCACAGGCACGGGAGAACAGTTCTTGTCATGGGCAGAGGGGTAGTTTAGATAAACTTATTTTACCCGTAGCGGGCCTCTTCCTTTGATTGGCGTTGGAGCTTTGCGGTAGCTTCCCTAAATATCATGGAAACAAATGGACAAAATTGGTACCACGTGATGAAACAGCCCCAAATGGGCCCTAAGTGAAATGAATGAAATTTTGTGTTTATTTTCATTTACTTCTTTCCCAATCATGCTAAATGTTGCTTGTCATATGTAATCATACATGCATTCTTTTCAAAATTACAAAAAATTGAAATGATATCTTTTGCATGTATTGGTTTAAACTAAATATGTGGCTATTATCACTATTAAATCAAAATTTATTTTCCAAAACATATGAATCAATATGTGATATTAATTACAAATACCTATAAGTTGCATGCAATGTGAAGCCTCTTTCTTTACCTTATATAGATTCATATGGGATTCAAAAATGTATAGTTCATTTGAAAAGAACATAACATTTTTCTAAATCTATCCCTATGTATCTCTATGTTAGGATTTAGGAAGAATTACACAACTTATATAAATCATGCAATCAAACCAATATGATTGTTTGCATTATTTCCTATTCTTATAGTTTCTATTTGCACATTTATTTGTATTTGAGAAAAGTGATATATTAGTCTGGACATCCCGAGGCTGTGATGCTTTAATTTGCCCCAAGTAAGACTGCCTTTACGCTCTAGTGTAAACAATGGTGTTTCACACTTATAGCTCTTATCTGTATGTGTGATATGACTAATGAATAGAAAGCATGAATCAAATAAATCAAAATAAAATATAATTTTTTCATGGATTTTACATCTTTATGATTGTTTCTACACACATATGTAGCTAAACAAAGTCGTATATTAGTCTGGACATCCTGGAGTTGCATGGCTTTAATTAGCCCTAAGTAGGACTTATGTCTTACGCCCTTGGTGTAGAACAATAGCATCATACTCACTAAAAGCTTTTATACATTTAAGTGTGCATGTAATTAATGGATAAACCCATTTCCCCTTTCTACATAAGACATGCATTCAAGATTCAATCAAAATTGAATATTTAAACCATAACTATACTCCCTTGCATTCATCATTCAAGTATGTTAGAAATTTAAATTGCATGTATAGATATGCTTAGGATTTATCCATGTGCTTGATATGCATGAGGAAAAGAAGTAAATGAATATGTGTATGTGATAGTAATCCATCTCAATTTATCTTGAGATGTCTCTCTAATTTAATAAGTTTATTTAAACTAAGCCTAAACTTAGGATTAATTAAAATATATAATAAGTCATTCACTAAAAGAAATTCACTAATTAATTTGCTTTAGAAATGACTTAAGGTAGGGACGAATGAGAGATTCTCTCTCTTTCTTCTCTTTTTAACACTTAATTGTTAAGTGTAAGCCTTATGAGATAAAAGAAAACATCAAGTAAAATATTCAAACCGATTAAGTCACTTGAAGAGAAACCACCCTTCTATATATTGTATCATGTACACTTAATAAATTACAACTCTAAAGCCTAGTTATTATACTACACAAAATTCTAAATCACACATTAGATTAAGTCAGTACTTCTAGCTTTATGTTAGGGCGGTGCATGGTTTGATGTATATTTTGTTTTGTGATATATTATTTTAGATTGAATGTTAGGGTGTATGTGCATAGACTGAATGGTAGGATGATCTTAGTCTAATCATTATCTTCAAGGGCATTGTGCTTAAGAGCGTAATAAAAATATAAATACTTTTGTTATGCGGTTGCTTATTCCCCAAGCATAATCCAAAATAGGTCGTGGACTTGGTTACCCATGTGTGGGGTTCTAAGTCCAAATTATTCATATACATGCTTGGCATTGTGTGGTGTTTAGCTAATCTCTATTTCGCAAGTTTTAGTTAGATTTACTTTTCTCATTTTCATGTAATTTTGTAATTAGGATTTGGAATGAATGTTATGGGGATTAGATGAACATTGGTCATAAGACTATGTCTTATGTACCATGTGAAGCCTTGAAACTAACTACATCCCAACCAACCAAAAGAAGAAGAAAGAAAAGAAGAAAGAAAGAAATGAAGGAAAGAAGAAATGAAGAAATGAAGAGTGAAGACCCCATAACATGAATTCATTCTAAGTTGCAATTATTCATTTATAATCCGGTTGTATAAGGGTAGAGCTCGGCTACCCATTTCTTTTCAGGTTTGTGCTGCTTGACTACAATCTCCTTTTATTCTTTTGCGCTAGCTTAATAAAATTATTTGATGTTTGTTTAGCTTGTGCATTAACATGGCATATTTTCCTAGTTTCTTTCTTACTTTAATGTATGGCCTAGATGACGATTAGTCTCTTAGGGAAAAATAAATTTTTTATCCAACTAATCAATTCAAAAATAAAAATTAATAACTCATAACCCCACTTAAAGTTTATTTTATAAAATAAGATAAAAGATTTAGCAACCCTTTTGCTGGATGTTGTATATTTTACATCATGCATAAAAAAACACCTTGTTTCACTCTTGTTATGGAGGGCTTCCACCTTTGCCAGAGAACTTGGCTTGACCTTTGAGAACCATGGTGGAAACACACCTCCTATCTTGTTGATTTTGGCCTATAATCTAATTTCTCATGCGTTAGGTATATGAATCCCATAGCCTGTGTCGAATCAATTATCCAAAAATAAAAAATAAAATAAAGCAAAATTTGCATTAGATTTAAGTCATTAAATTATGCCCTACACGACCTAGTCTCTTAGGGAGTGTGTTTAAAGACCTAGCCTCTTTTTAAATAAATAACAACCTAGCTATCTTGCAAAAGCATATGACTTGCCTACATGTATTTAAACGTAGGAGAGTTAGTTGGTTTCCACCCCCAGGCAGTTGTAAGTCCAAATGGTTGAGTGGTGTATCCTCTCTTGTGGGCATAAACCATATACCCATTTTTGCCTTAGATTTAAGTCGTGCTTTGGCCCTCGCCAAAGCTCCCTAGATTTAGGATTTGAGGTTGCTTCTCCCCTTTGCGTGCTACAAGAATAAATCCTCACCTCTTAGGATTTTTCATGATCTTGTGTCATGGAATTGTAAGCCCTAGATTTCTAACAAAAATTCAACTCAAATAAATAAATCACTTCAATTTCAAAAATATAAAGCCCAACCATAGGATAGTTTGGGATGCTTACTAGGCTTCCTAGTATCATAAGCATCCCTACTTATTCCCCTTTTAGATTTGATAATAACTCCCTCCTCTTGATCAGTCCCACTTGATCTTCTAAAAATAAACCAATTGATTGATAGTTATATCTTTAAAATCTTTGGAGACAACGATCATTTACCTTAATCGAGACTATTCCTAAGGAATCTCATTCCTTAGGATGTAATTAACTATGAGGGCTTACCTCCATAGGAAACTTAATGTACCCATTTTAAAATAAACTCTACTTTATTTTTTCATGAGGAAGAAGCTCTAGTACATGAAGACCCATAGTTAGGAGTCCTTATTGAGTGATTAGGTCCATTGTAGGGTGGTGACTTCTATCTTTTGAGATAGTATACCTTTCCTCAATGTTGTATCCGAACCCTAATAAGAACATCTGCAGATCTACGTGGTGTCCTGACAAAGGCGTATATTTTTGTTTTCATTTATCCTTCCAAAAGGATAGATGAAGGCAGGAATATTTTCACCATAGATTTTTCTGGTGACTCCACTAGGGATGGTTCGTCTTTCCATCTTTTGTAAATGATCATTGTCTCCAAGTATCGATAGTGGGTTTGTATTTTATATAAACCCAAGACTATCTTTCTTTTTCATTGGCACTTAGCTCATTTCATCCTTGAGCTAAGCGAGCCAACATCCTTTAGGCCTCACTCCGTGTAGATCTTAAAACCCCTATTAGGTTCCCCAATAGGTGAAAATAAAATTTTAATAAAATAAAATAATTAAATTCTTCCTCCTTACCATTTTTAAGATAAGGTAAGGTTCATTCCAAAAGTAAAGAAAAAAATAAACCCTTTAAAAAATAACTATTTCCATAAAGCACTTTTCCAAAATGCACAAATTGTTTTTTTCACAAATCAAACCTCATCTAACAATCTTCATGATTGTTATCAGTAGGATCTTTTTCAAAGAATAAAGTCCAAAAATTATTTTTTCAAAAGAAAAAATAAAAATCATGTTTTCAAAAAGCACAAATGAATATCTTCACTCAATTTACTTTGATGAAGATTTTATTTTCAAAAACAAAATCCCAAAATTATCATTTTTAAAAATAAAATCAACAATCATATTTTTTGAAAGCACCAAATGAACATCTTCATTCAATTTATTAATTTCATTTTCAACAAAATGAAATCAATAATCATTTTCAAAATCAACAATCAAATTTTCAAAAGCACAATGAACATCTCATTCAATATATTGAATGAGGATTTCATTTTCAACAAAATAAAAAAAATCAATAACCATCTAATCAAAATTCAAACAACATTTAGATCTTTCATTTTAGCATACCCAAAATTTGCTAAGTGAAGATCCACTTTTCAAAATAAAAATTCAAACAACATTTGGATCTTTCATTTAGCATATCCAAAATTTGTTAAGTGAAGATCCACCTTTCAAAATCAAAATTCAAACAACATTTGATGTTTCATTGAGCATACCCAAATTTGCTAAGTGAAGATCCACTTTTCAAAATCAAAATCACAAAAATATGAAACACATTCAGATTTCCTTAGCATACCCAAATTTACTAAGAATCCTCTTTTTTAAATCAAAATCACAAAAAAAAATGAAACACATTTGGATTTCCTATTTAGCATACCTGAATTTGTTAAGTAGAGAACCTCTTTTCAAAATCAAAAGATCAAAATAAATCACATTTGGATTTTCTTAGCATACTTAAATTTGCTAAGAATCCTCAATTAAAAATCATCAAAATATAAAACACAAGGATCCTTTATTTAGCATACCCAAATTTGCTTAAGTGAAGATTCCATTTTCAAATCCAAACATGATTCACAAACAAGAAAAAGAAGAAGAAATTTATTTTCAAAACACCTCACATAGCATACTTAAATTTGCTAAGTGAGTAAAATCCCAAAATCACAAATCAAGACTAAATCAATTGACCCTTTACGTTAACATGCTCAAATTTGTTAATTGAAGGGTCCTCAAACTCAAAAATCCAATTCAAATATGATGCTATGGAAGCATCAATCTCCTTATAAATATTTGAACCCATTTTCAGCATACAAAAAATTATTGGAAATGGATTCAACATTAAAAAAAAAAATCTCCTTTTCAATCAATCTCAAAATCTCTCTTCCAAATTCATTTGAGCCCCTCTTAACACTTTCAAGTTATTGAGTGTGGGTTCAAATTCTAAATTCAAATTCAAAAAATCAACAAAATAGAAATTTGATTCAAGTTTGTTTATCAACATTGCAAACTTTCAGGCAATGAGTTTCGCCAATTTAAGTTTAAGTTTCAATGGCAGCACAAAAATACGTCTTCATATTTCCTCATGGGATGGATTTGGCCTTGGATCAGGCCAACCTCACATTCTTTGACTATGCCAACCTCATCCACTTTTGCCGAGGCTTTGAGGGGGCTCGGATTACATGTGAGGCGACCACCCTCATGATTATCACCAAGAGCATAGTGATCGGGCAGGAGCCGATCAACTATGTTGAGTTACCATCAGATTTAAAGATTCCCTGACTGAAGAGAAAGGTTGTGGTAGTTCTCACGACGAGAAATGCCGCTCTAGTGTACCCTGTTGTTCCCCTTGCTACCCAGTGCAGGCTAGCACCTACTCATTGGCACCTTCCGGGGAAGGCTCCCTGATTCGTGGATTGTCTCCTATGCATTCGAGATTGGGTCTAGTTTCCATACTGCTCGACCTACTAGGACTCAGCGTAGAAATAAGAATCACATGATCAAGCGGTATCACGCTCACATAGCAAGGGAGTTGGAGGTAGTTTCTCAGGCTGTCGTGGAGGAGTCACCTATGGTAGTGTCTCCTCTCATTATGGAGAACAAGTTTCACCCCCTCTCTGGTTCTAATAAAGAGGATGTTAGGAGGATTTCTACTTCTCCTCCACCAGCAGTTCATTTTCAAGCTCCTATAAGTGAGAGGAGGAGGTCACGCGCGAGAGGTCGTTCTTCATCGAGTTGGCGAGCCTACTGATCTAAAGCTCAATTCATTTGAGATCATTTATCCCCATAGGCGGCAGATCAAACATGAGAGGGCGAGGGAGGCCTATACATCAATGTTACTAGTAGTGGCGGAGAGGCCAACAGCCCGCACTTATGGACTTTCCCGATCGACGTGCTACCTATGTCAATCAAACTGACAACATATTATTGACGGGGACTACCCATCATAGGAGAGGAGCTCCTATTCAAAGAAATTCAGTGGTGCCTCCACCACACCGCTATACCCCACATCCACCATCTCCTATTCATGTTCCAACATCTACCATTTCAGCAAAATTCATGAAGGCTACATCCAGGGAGAAGAGAACCCACCGTGATCCGGCTATGACCAAGAGATCTTGTTCCATCCACACCGCCTACTATGGCGAAGCTGAGGTCTCTTGCTCGACCTTCTGCCCTAGTTGTGGAGAGGAAGGAATGGTGACCTCAGAGTATCATAGTCATCCCATTCACCACCACCTCAGTGGGCTATGGAGATTGTAGTGGTAGAGGGAGGAGGAGATAGTTTAGTTTCTCCCATGGCTATAGATCCTCCTGGAAGTACTACTCCATCCAAATTCAGTGATAGCCAGGAGCATCTTTCTTCCAGCGAGCATAGCCCTCATAGGGTTAGCTCTCCAGTAGTAGTGGGGACTAGATGTCTATCAGTCCATGATAGTGATCCTACTGTCGGTCAGCCTTGATCTTTTGTACCTGCTCAGTTGGATCAATATCTAGATGACATTATGGCTCAGTATCTAGTGGAGAAGAAGGAAATCTTAGGATATGCCTGGTCCAATTTAGAGAATGAAAGGGTCAATTTTGATTTGAATGAAGATGATCTATTAGAGGATTTAGGAGGGATACACATGGTAGACACCGGATCCCTCCTCCGTGATCAGCAGACTTTGGAAGGTGTTGCAGCCGAGCAGGAAGACACAGCTTACTAACCCAACACCTTCTTCAACAATTAAAGCGAAAGGATGAATGAATAGATAGGATGGTAAAGTAGTTCGAGGATTTTCTAGAACTAATCTTAGCACTCCATAACCAAGCCCTAGCAGTACATCCTATTATAGCAGAGACTGGCCAACCTGAGTTGTTGCATGACTTGTATCAAGCCATGACTACACCTCCAATAGAGCACAACAAAGACTATGTATAGGAAGTAGGATAGTAGCTCAGAGCAAGAAAAGGACATCAAAACCATGGTTAAGTAGTAGATGAGAGAAGCGTTGGCTCAGGCCCGAGGAGGATCATCAGTTCCAAAGGGTAGATCCTACCTAGAGGAATTCGAAGACATCTAGTATCCTAAGGGTTTCATGCCACCTTCTTTCAAGAGCTTCGATGGCAACAAGAACCCAAGGCAAAGACAAAGATTTTATGGCTAGTTATTGCAATGTAGGTGATGCTTTACTCTTCCATCACTTTATC